>JBBPTE010000333.1:0-22325 GCA_038093935.1 Tylopilus cf. pallidocervicolor | reverse complement strand
ATAAGCCTCGTATGATTCTGCGCAAGAGACCTCAAATTCAAGTGCTTTCAATACAGAACATTACTATACCTTGATCCGTAGCAGCCAATTCCATCTAGTATTGTCTATCACCAAATTGAACGAGCTAATTTACCCCCGGCGTACCTCTCTACAAAATGTCGAGCTAGATCGCGAGCCGGTTGGCCGACAACTTGCATCCCAACGTCATGCCTGTCGGGAATTAGCCCAGTCGATTCTCATCTCTTTAAACACATACCAAGGCATCCTCGGAACTTTAGAGCGGTCGTACATGTCCTCCTCAGGTTTATTGAGTGCATGGAAGTCCACAACTCTTGGATTACTGTAGTCCTTTCCTGACATGTTTGCAGAGACGGTAAGCAGAAACCTGACGGTGTTAGCCGGTCGGAAACAAACCTGGCCATATTTCTGTTTTGTCTGGCGACAATCCTGGATCGTCGACAAGGACATGTTGTGGGGTGTCCCATCTAGAGACAATTGAGATATTTTTCTGCGATGAGGACGATACAACAGACCTTCCGAAGCAAAGATCTATCCCGCCCATGAAGGCGATAGTCTGGTCAATAACGCAAAGTTTTTCGTGCTGCGACGAGAGATGAGTAATTTCAGGGTACCAGGACAGTAATTTATTAGTTCACGTGAGCCCAGTAAAACGTGCCCGTCTGAAAATGCGAGGGGGATCGTTGAATCATGATGTTCTCGTGGAGTAATGATAGCCTCTGTTTCGCGTAACTAATGTGACGCGGCTGTCAGAGAAAGATGAAAATAGTACCAAGTATTGCCTACTTGCTGTCCGTCGGTGTCGTTCGGCTTGACACCTCCTGACTGTTCTCGATATGAGCATCTGGAGTACACACCCAGGGCAGACACTGACTATAATATCACATAAATCTTGACGCCTTGGCTCGCTTTTCGTTTCAGAACATTATCCAGTCGATACTTGTCTTTGTTTGGTCGTCGCAGTTGTAATTCTGCAGCGGGTAAGTTGGAAGAACAACTCCCCAAGTATCGGTCATACCTGGGGAGAGCCACCAATCATGAATATATATGCTTTCTTTCGCCATCATGAGCGCCTTCGACAAATTCCACATGTAATCACGCTGTAAAGAATATGTGATTAGTAATTATAAAGAGCCAGAACTAGAAGCTAACCCCATCCACGAGCCAGTGCGCAGCTACATTCATCCGAATCGGTGCGAAGCTGTCAAACCGGTTCTTCGTCACAAACTGACAAGTATCTGCGGCTTTTTCCAAGGCCGTTATCCACTGTAACATCTGACGCTAAGAAGTACAGTGTAAGTTGCGACCCAAGCGTTCAATCGCATGCTAACCTCGTTCCTAGCAAAGAGTTTGAGCCGCATTTGTGAATTCTCAACATAAAACGTATGCTTTGAAACGTCTTGCGAGCGCTTCTTTCGCTTCCGTTGTTCAGCCTCTGATAATACCTGAGCTTGGTCTCGATTCTGCTCTTCCCCACTTTGATGAGGCGGAGGAATTTGAAGAGGTCTAACGTGCGTTGAAGGATCTAGCATCGGGGCGGGTGAGAGGTTAGATGGGACTGAGCTCCCCGAAGACGCTGAGTCATGTCGCATATGCCCAGGCCTAGGGGGTGACCCATTCTCCTGCTTCTCGACATTGTCCGTGTTGGTCGTTGGTCGTTGAAAGACACTAAATGCCCTGGTTATTCTGCCAGTGACGGAACTCATCGCCGACGCGCAGTTGACCTCTGTTTCCTCAGGTAACATGACCTCGTGCATGCGTTCGACAGTGTGAAACTCTCTGTCCGCCGGTTCCGGGCGAAGGAGATGGAGACCCTTGCGATAGTAACGGATCGGACGTACGACCTTGAAACCTGAATCCAAGAGGAAGACATCCAAAATGATCAACTATCATGTCTATCAGAGGTGCACAACTGAAAAGAAATACGACGAACTTCTCCGGGCTCTTCAAGAATGACTATAGAGCTCTCCCGCACGGCACACCAGCGAGACTGCTTTCGACTTTTCCTGCTTGTGGCCTTGCGCCCAGGTCCTGGGTGACTGCCAGATGTTTGAAGACGTAGATACCCTGCTTTGTATTGAACACCGCCTGACTGCGCAAGGGCTATGAACAGGGCGCTAACTTCAAGAAAGCCCGATAATCTATTCGATGATGGATGGAACATCTGACGGGTATCCAATACCATTTAGATGTCGACATTGTTACAATTGTAGGGACCTACCACCGCGCGAATGAGCTTGATGAGATAATTTTCGAGAGCTTCACGTTGTAATAATGCGAGATTGGTTGGACGTGTTTGAGTTCCCCCGCCACCCAATTTGAGGAAGTTCAAGTACGGAAGAGCTTCGAATACCATGTCAAGAAGATAGCGGTGCGTAGATGAAAGTGCATACTAGTTCGTGGAAACTCCGGGAGTTTGTCCTTTTGGCTGCTGAACGCATTAGATATAGTATAATGAGTATGCAACGAGATAAAGTCTCGAAGTTGGCGATAAATGACCCATCGAGCAGCACCATTCGCATATTCACATTCGATACGAAATACCGCTTTGTGTGCGTGTGATGGGTGTAGACTATCGCTGATACGGATACGCAGCCGGTGAAGGAGGACCGGGACACGCCGATGGCCCTTGTCGTCCCGCTCGAACCAAAGGCCCAACATCAGATTTGAAAGACCTCCAGTAATGAGTTCATCGGTAATATTGACTTCTGGCGGTGTAACAGCGTGAGTTACGATAGCTGACGGAGACTGTCGTATGACGGATGGAATCAGCGCGCGTAACTTGCCCCACTTATCGGAGGCTTCAGAGCGCTTTCTTGGCCTCGGAGGAGGATGAGAGTATGATCGCCGGATATCCACTTGCGCTGGTTCCTTGGACCGCGAATTGTCTTGTTGGACGCGGCTGACGGTGGTATGTCCGGAGGGATGTCCGGAGGGATCCCCGCCATGGTCAATCGGTTGTTCTGTGTCTTGAGGCTCCTCGAAAATGACGCCATGCTTTTCGTCTATGGGTGACTCGAGCCACCTGGCGGGAGTTCGAGTTTCTTCTTGAGTGCCAGTGTCACGCGCCTTTCCCTTCCTATCTATCACTTGATCTTTGTCGACATTTGGACTGACCAACTCCAGTGCGCCGCGGAAGGTAGACTGTCGTCGCTGAGAACGAAGCTGCAGGGAGGCGAGATCGTTTGCGAAGAGAAGTTCATTCTCGTGCTGGCCGGGACCGTTGAGCGAGGTGAATTGCAAGCCGATGGGAGAGCTAGAAGGGGTAAACTGATATGACAGGGATCGGGGAGGACCGGTCCGAGCGGAGGGAGTGTCAGGCACTGAGGAGACGGGCCGCGCGACTTTGGCAGTGGCTGACGGAGACGGGGTCGCGATATGCAAAACGGGTCGCGGCGTGTGTCGGACAGCACCACGAGCAGGAGACCCTTCCTCGTGATCACCGTGGGCGGTAGCGAATGCAGTAGTGACCACATCGCTGAGCATGACTGGGTGGGCGACCTGGTTGGCAGTCATGGCAGCGACGAGGAAACTTGATGTCCAGCCACCCCCTCGTTGGTGTGGTGGTCCTGATCAAGCTAATACTGAACATGGCCTGCTCGGCTGGCCAAATTTGCAAACCATTACGTCGCGTTGATCCGAAAAACTCACCCGCTTATGTCGATACTCAAGTACTCATGACCCACCGACAACTCCCCTTGTCTGTACCGGGCCCTGGCAGTTCGTACTACTACCCTACGTACCTAAACAGCCGCTACGCTCTTGCTAAATGGACTAAAGAGCTCTTTTTGCGCACGTGCTTTAGTATGGAGCAGGAGTAGCCGGTCGATGGAAAACCCTCGGATTTGTTCGCTATATCGTCGCAGGCTCGCAGAATCTTGGCCCAGAAGACATCCCGGGCAACGTTAAGGTGAAGAGGAAGTACAACCAAGACGCGTTAGACGGGATCTTAGACAACTCAAGGTGAGCCTTCAAGCTTCAGATTCCAGACCGCGGCCACATGGAACCTGACCAGTGCTTCTCGCCTCGCCACATTCCTTACTAAAACGAATCCACCGTAGGGCCCAACATGCCAATCACACTCACTGGTCCCCCGAGTGCATGTTGTTGGACTGCCATAAAACACACTGGTAACCCTGAGGGACGCATCGAACCATTCGGCGGGCTCGATACCTACATCTCCGAACCTCCAGCAAAGACACTGTCTGGTCCACACAAGAAAGTCTTGCTGTTCCTAGCAGATGCCTACGGACCCATGTTTATCAATAACAAGTTGCTCCAGGACTATTTTGCCTCACAGGGTACTTTTTTATGGGTGCCATGATGTTACGAGTCATCTTTGACACCAGGCGTAAATCTAGGATTCATCGTACTTGGACCGGACTATTTCTTCGGAGTGCCTGTGCAGAATCTGCCGCCAGATCGTGACAAGGTTGCATGGTCCCTGGAAGTGTACGCTGCGGCGATCGAAGTATTCCCAAAGTGGTTTGAAAAGGTAAAAGCGATATATGGTGAAGCACTGCCGACATCTCATACCCCCGATACGCTGCTAAGCTACTTCTATTTCCTAGGGACTGAAACGACCAAGTACATTTCAGTCGGCGAGTGCGATGCCGTCTCGTGCTTCATCGATGCACCAACGATCGTTTCCAGGGTACTGTTTCGGTGCACCCCTCGTACTGGATCTGGCCGCAGAGGGATCTATCGTGGCAGGTAGCGTGTTTTCCTTGGAGACAAACAGCGGGATTCAGCCAGCACGCTCGTGTAGGTGCTATTGCCCACCCTGGTTTCCTCAAGGACAGTCATTTCCAGAGGCTCAACAGTACGTCATTCATCCGTTTCAATTTCATCGCCTCACACTACAACAGGACCTCTTCTACTTTCGTGTGCGGGTAAGACTCAACAACTAGCCTATTACCAACCCACTCCTTGCCTAATCCCCCTGATCAACAGAGGATGACTTCACCTTTCCTCTCGAGGCGCGAAGACGGGCCGAGGATATCTTGGTTAGTAACAATTCGACTTACTTTTTCCAAGTCTTCTCAGGAGTGTCCCACGGATTCGCTGTCCGAGGTGATCCAAACGTTCCCCATGCACGTGAGTGTCTCCTACTTCCGATTGATTTCGAACATTCATTTTTCTCTATTCAAAAGGCTGGGTAAAAGAGGAAAGTGCTCGTGGCATAACGGAGTGGTTCTTCTGTTTTACGGCAGAAAAGTAGTGGATGGAGAATAATGATTGGGGTTGTAGGATATCATGCTGTAGGTAACGAAATAGTGACACTGTCCTGGAGTTGAATGTAATTCTAAATAGTGTTCTGTCAGTAGCGGTCGTCATGCATTCCACTAGCCCTAGCCCCATTCCCGACACTCATATCCCCTCCAAAGTCATGCAAGCGTCGAATATTGAGACGCTGAGTGAGTGCCTAGGGTCTTCTCGTGCCATGTGCACTACTTGATCATTTAGAACGTGACGTTGATATTTGATGCATATTAATTCATCAGGCGACACTGTACAACATACGCTTGCCTGCGTTGAACACAACCAATATGCTATCATCGCAACGGAGTCATCGCACTAATCTTGTGTTGCGATTTCCATCAATCGTGCTTTGCTCCTCGCATAGCGAACGAGGGGTAACGTCGTTCCTCGACTCTATCCACGATAAATAACGACGTAGAGTTTGTAAACTGAAGCTTTCCAAGTTGGGCACTTGGTCTTTTAAACGTGCCGGTAGGGAAGAGCTGAGTGCTCGACCTCCGCGTTTCTGCACACACTTCTGAGCGGATGGCTTCTGCCGATGATGTAGCTGTTGCAGCTGGTCACCACTGGCCCTTCTGTGTGGTGCACAGACGAAGTGTCGTATTACTAGTTGGTCTTGAACGCCCTGAGCTTGCCGAGCATGGGCTCCCGAAACAAAGTGGCTGTGTACGGGCTGGTGGCACTACTACCGACATCATTATTACTACCGACACCATCTGTTTCATGACTTCCAAGACGAAATTGAAAACCCGATCATACTTCTTCAGAACTTGATTATGAGTTCTTAAAGCCTACGAGCCCGTAAAAGGATGTGCGCGCTCTTGAGCCGATCGGATATCCGGCGTTGCACAGGTGCTGCCATGCCCTGCTTGTAGGAACTCCGTGGCGGACATGGACAAATCAATTTTGTTATCGTAATGCTGTGGCGTTGCGGACCGAGTATGGGCTTAGTGTCAAGCAACTCAAAAAGACTGACCAGGTGGGTCCCTCGCTCGATCCTTCCATAGCTCAGTTCCTCAGTTTGTGAAGTCATGACTAGCGCATCTGGCGAAAAACGATCCCAAACCGGCTCGGAGACGCCACGTGTCTTACATGATGGTTATGAACCTGGCACCGTAAGTTTTTCCAGATCTAATCAGTCGTTTCTCATCTAACTCGCAGGAGAGCATACATGCAAACGTTTCCGACTCCTCCCCCGGGCAAGACTGGAGAAATGAGGAAAATCCTGGAACCGTGGACCGACCACGACATCTACACTCTTCCTCGGATCCTAGTACGCATGAAATTGTTATTACAAGTACGGAACTCGTTTCTCTACATAATTTACAAACTTTGCTGATGACAGGTAAGCCATGCGAGTCACAGACGCCGCTCTTGGCCTTAGACGACTTCCTGCTGGTTTCAATGTAGTGGTGCATCACAATGACTTTGAATGGAGAACCGAGAATAAGTGCACATCAATAGATCACGACATCGTCGAGTGGGGTGGGCCGATCCCAATGTAAGGTCTCCTTCCCAAGTAGGGGTCGTTCCTGATGTTATTTGCAGGCCATTAGATCTGTCGGCTACCATTCGTCTTGAGGTCTACGGTTCCTTTGAGTTCCAGCCTGTACTAGGCGCCGGGGAGCAGCTTCGCGAGTTAACCACCACCATTGAGGAGTTATTGGACCACAGTACCAACGACGTTCGTGAGTGCGATGGACTTGGCACAATCTGTGTACTCACATCGAGACAGCATTTACGTTCCTTCCAAAGGATGGGGACGTTGTATCCCCATGTTCATCCATTTTTGTAACCGTCGAACGGCGGAGCTCCCAGAGGGCTTGTTCATCCTCATCGTCGAACCCTCATCGTGTGAGTGGGCTACCTGTCCTCGACACGATTCTTGCTGATTGGTAGTAGTCAACGTTAACCACAAAATCCCAAGGCAAGCTAGAGGGAGAAACAAACTATGGGCATAGTGCTCTCTCACATTATCGAAAGTATGGGGGAAGGCATAATTTGGAGCAGTCTATTCGACACTTTGAGCACGCGCTCATCATTTGTCCGCCGGACCATCCTTGTCGTGCGGTTGTTCAATCGAACCTAGCGATGGCGAAGTTGCTCCACTATCAGGTTGAGAATACAGGCACCTCTTTTGAGCTCCCCCTTCGCTTGTATCGCGACGCACTAGCTGCCCGCCCTGTGGGCCATCCTGACCCCCCGTCCACGTTGATCCGGCTGGCCATGGTTCATCTCGCGCAACTTCAGAAGCGAGGGAACAACAATGTCGGAGAAGAACAGGTTGAGGCATTACTGCATGAAGCGATGGAGCTCAGCTCTACGGAGAATCACGAAAACCGGACTGCGACATTCATGCTCCAACTGCATACTGGACGCAGAGTCGGACCTCTGCAACCGAATGCCCAATACTTGAAGGAGCAGAATTCAACTTCATGCATAATGAACGAGGACTTATGGGTCCTAAGTGATCGGCTTTTGAAGCGTTTCCAACGGTTCGGTGATCTAAGGGACCTGCAACAGGCAATCGCGCTTCTGGAGGGATTGGTCCGGTCTACTCCGCCTTCGGATGACTGGTACTATGAGGGGCTAGATAGACCCGGCGTGGCACTAATGGAACGGTTCAATTACTTGGGGAACCTCAGTGACATTGATGCTGCAATTTCAGTGCTTAGGGATGTTGTCGGTCTAACTCATAGTCAACCCGATGAGCCTCAATATCTTCATAACCTCGGTACTGCCCTCATTGCTCGTTTCAGGTGCCTTGGGGAGCCGAGTGACTTGGAGGGCGCAATTTCGTCGCTCAGGGATGCTGTTGACCTCACTCCCAGTGATCACCCTCGCAAGCGCCTCCATCTTAATAACCTCGGCACCTCTATTTTCTTCCGTTTCGCACGATTTGGGGAGCTTACTGCACTGGAGGATGCAATTTCGAGGCAGAGGGAGGCCGTTGACCTTACTCCTCATGGTCATCCAGAGAGGCCCGGTTACCTCATCAACCTTGGAAACTCCCTCAGAATTCGCTTTGAGCAGCTTGGAGAGCTGAGCGACCTGGAGAATGCAACTTCGATGCTCAGGAATGCTATCAACTTAACTCCTGATGATCACCCTGAGAGGCCTGTGCGTCTCAACAATCTCAGTACATCTCTCGCTACTTGTTTTGAGCGCCTCGGGCGCATAGGTGACTTGAATGACGCAATTTCGATACTCAAGGAGGGCATCAACCTCGCTCCTGAGGGTCACCCTGACAAGCTCATCTGTCTTAATAATCTTGGCAACTTCCTCAGAGATCGTTTCGTTCACCTCGGGCAACTCAGTGACCTTGAGGATGCAATTTCGAGGCAGAGGGATGTCGTTGACCTCACTCCTGATGGTCATCCTAACAAGCCTAGCTATCTGAGTAGCCTTGGATCCTCTTTCGGGATTCGTTTCAAGTGCCTCGAGGAACTTAGTGATCTCGAAAATGCAATTTTGATGCAAAACAAAGGTGTCAACCTCACTCCTGATGGCCACCCTGACAAGCCCCGTCATCTTCACAACCTTGGCACCTCCTTCACAATCCGCTTTCAACACCTTGAAAGGACTATTTTCACCTCTTCAATAACATCACCACGTTCCACTCACATGGGTATTGTTCCATGACATTCTATATCACAAGTTCCATCGCAGCAGCATAGCCATCGTAGAGTAGTATATAAGTAGTCCTCACTGTGTACATAGTCCTCAGTTTCGGAATAGTCATTTATTGCGAGCATTGGGGTTCACTTAGAGCCACCGCTTGTGATCGTCTCTGACATTATTCTGAAACTCATCGCTCTACCTCTACCTCATCTCGCTCGCATCCTCCTTTCTATACCGCTTCATATTCTTGCTCACGACCATCGTTGCACGAGGCAGACGGTCCTGTTTTGAAAGGCTGCCGTTGAGCCAGTGACGCTCTAGTCAAAGGCAGAATCTCATACCCGGATCCTAGGGTTAAAGGAAATCCGCTTGTGCACGTGACGTACTCGGGAAAGCAACCCGGCCCACTGCTAGTCATACGCTCGTCCGGCGTAGTATCCAATACGTAACCAGGACTCTTGTGAAATACCGGGAGCAACCAGTGCGTGGGTACATTAAATAAGGATAACGTTGCTTCCCCATAGTGCACCAGGGGCGTATTAGCAGAGCGCTAGAGGCTGCTACATAACTTGGTACCGATAACCGAGTGCTGTTCGCGTGAATACAGTTATTGTCACGCCTCTCGCTGGGAGTATCCAGACGCCGAAGCCAGGCATATCTGGTTCTATCCACCCTTTATTCCAGCTGCCCGTGGACCAGGATCCAACCTCCTTTCCTCACCATCCCCGACTTTTATTTACCCTTGCCTTGAACGTTGAGCCTTTGCTCCGTTCCTGATTTTTTTACCTCCACTTTCCATCGCATTCAGTAGGAGTGTGGGAACCACTTAGGTGTATCCTCCTACAATGCGTAAATACAAACCTAATTACGTGGTAGCTGCTTTGCGCTCCGAAATACCATCATAATGTTGGAATGAGTCACCCTTTCCACCAACGTATGGGCACCACGAGACCCAACCCCTGCCGGATCCCCTAACGGATCAACCCCCGAAACACCGACTACACCTCGTCCTATGTATTCCCCCGATCCGTTAGATTTCAATGCGGTCTACAATGACATGGAAAGAAAATATAATGAATTCCGACACAACTACATCATCTGGCACGACTACATGAATAGACATCTGGAATCAAGGATGGCACCGCCAGAAATGCCAGTGCTTCCCACCACGTTCCCTCCGCCATGAATCCAACCATATCAAGCACCTCCCACCGAACAAACCACCGGACTCTCTCCCCTTTTGGGAAGAGTTCATCTCCCAAAATCTCCCCCGAGGAATCTATTCTCACCAAGAAGCTACGCCGCCGCCACACGAAGCGTAAACCCTCCCTGCGCATCTACTCCACCGGCCCCAACGGTCCGAATTCCCACTTCGGGAAAATTAGGAAAATCATTAGCAGCAAAACCCTAGACGTTCGAGGGAGACAAGAGGAAGTTCGTCCAGTGGTGGCGAACAATAGAAATGTATTTTGCAGGATTCGAGGAAGAACCAAGTGACAGACAAAAAATCATAATCGTCTTGTCATACATGACCGGTTCAAACGCGGCTGGCAGATATGCCGATCTGTTCCACGCCCAAGGAAAGTTGGGACAAATAAGTTTCGCTGAATTCAGAAGCGAAATTAAACAACTATTCCAACCAGCGGCGTTGTCACAAGAAGCCGAGAAGAAACTCTACGGCCACAAGCAGACTAAGGACATGAGCGTGGAAGATTATTTCACGCAAATGAAACATCTCGTGTTGGAAGCCGAGATCGACATGCGAACCCATTCCCGCATGCTGATCAACATCGCCCGGAATGGAATAAGAAACGAAATCATCGAGTATGTGGAAAGATCCACACCAGACTTAATCGATGATAACGACATTGCAAGTTGGAAAGCGGCTCTAATCCGCGCCGACCGCATTCTCCACGAGATTGCGGAAAGAAAAAAGACATCCACTACATACCGCCCGTGGCAACCCAAGCCACAACAAGGAACCTCCACATCCGCACCCCCCAAGGACGCACTGAAGGACATCCACCTGAACCAAACCGGGACCTTTGGAGGCCAAGGAGTCCCGATGGACATAGGACGAGCACGTGCCGAAGGAAAGTGCTTCCGCTGCGGAGCACCATGGCCGTGCAAGGAATACTTCCGACCACGACAGCGTCAAGTAAGGACGTTGGAGTTGAGAGGAGTGAAATTGCAGTACACGACAGCCAAAGAGTTGGAAGCTGCAATAAAAGAGTTGGATAAGAAGGGTTTTGGGGAAAACAAGTAGATAGTCGTCGCTCTACTTGTAAAAAAGAATCATCATGTAAACCTCCTATCAACAAATTCTCTATATTACCGATCGAACATGATGAAAATGACGACACCCCTAACGTCCGATTCCCAAAAAAGAACGTTGAAGCTGCAGAGCGCTCCGTTCAAAAGAAAAAAGTAAGTAAGAAGGAAGAGAAGGCTGCTGTGCGCCCCCCTTCTGAAAATAAAGAAACAAGATTTGAGTATGGAAAAGTCCGAGTGCTCAAGCGTACAAATGAGGCTGCCGAGCGCCCTACTACGCCCAAAGCATCGGAAGTTCGTGAAGCTGCTAAGCGCTCCGAACAACCAAGAGGATGATCGAAAAGAAATTCTTGGAGAAACACAGTCGATCCATGGTCAATAAGGTGGATCAAAAATGTAATTGATACCAAGGATGATTTACGATCAATTAATCATCTCAAATCTTTTGTACACGATTCCTGCACAAAAGAGGTAACCAAGGAATTACTGAGTGATCTAAAGAACCTCGAAAATGAAGACGCTCATTGGGTTCTGAGAGACCTCCAACACCGTCCAAAGTTCGTAAAAAAGGAACGAACGAATTTCTTAGAAATAGAAGGAACCATCATCCTCAACGATAGCCGAGACTTCAAAATTACGGCACTAATTGACTCCGGATGTATGGGATCAGCAATCAACCGAACGTTCATAAAAGAACAAGGAATTCAGACGCATAAATTGCCGAGAGCAATCCCGGTATACAACGCGGATGGAACAATGAACGTGGCGGGAAAGATAGAAAACTTTGTCATCATAGAGTTGGAACTACAAGGACACAAAGAACAGATCGCATTAGGAGTGACTGATCTAGGAAAAGGAACAATATTCCTAGGATATGACTGGTTGCAATTACACAATCCACTCATCGACTGGAAGAAGAGTACAGTCAAATTCCAATGCAACGAAGACCACACTCCGGGTCTAATTCCGACCGAAGATGACAAAGAGGAAGAAACCGAACTTCTACAAGGAGAACAGTTATTTGAGCTCGATACAACATCCTACCTCCGAAGTGTAGCCACCACCACTGGAGCCGAAGCATGGAAAGCGAAAACGAAAAAGATGTTCGAGGAAATAGTACCCGAACAATATCACGAATACAAGGATGTTTTCGCCAAAGAAAGCTTCGACGCGCTACCACCAAGGAGACCATGGGATCACGCGATCGAGTTAATACCAGGAGATCATGTAGTAGATTGTAAAACATATAATCTATCTCCTGAAGAACAAAAAGAACTAGATTCCTTCTTAGAAGAGAATCTCCAAAGCAGAAGAATACGACCTTCCAAATCATCCTTCGCATCAGCGTTCTTCTTCATAAAGAAAAAGGATGGACGACTGAGACCCATACAAGATTATCGCAAATTGAATGTGATCACAATAAAGAATAGATACCCACTACTGTTGATATCTGAACTAATTGACAAATTAAAACAATCCAAATATTATACAAAGTTCGATATCCGATGGGGCTATAACAATGTACGGATAAAAGGAGATGAATGGAAGGCAGCCTTCCGAACAAACAGAGGATTATTTGAACCTCTCGTAATGTTCTTTGGCCTAACGAATTCCCCAGCCACATTCCAAACAATGATGAACCATATCTTCAAAGATCTAATAAATGAAGGAAAAGTCGTAGCATACATGGACGACATTATGATCTTTACGAAGACTTTGAAGGAACACCGGGAAATTACAAAGAAGGTACTACAAATATTAAGAGAAAACAATCTGTACCTAAGGCCAGAAAAGTGCGAATTCGAAGCAACCGAGACAGAGTATCTTGGGCTCATAGTAGCACACAACGAGGTGAAAGTAGACCCTCATAAAAAAGAGGCCATCGA
Organism: Tylopilus cf. pallidocervicolor; assembly: GCA_038093935.1. NCBI lineage: Eukaryota > Fungi > Basidiomycota > Agaricomycetes > Boletales > Boletaceae > Tylopilus > Tylopilus cf. pallidocervicolor. The sequence continues at coordinate 9,267 of JBBPTE010000333.1, read as the reverse complement.
AAACTGGCCGACCCCCACGAACAAAAAACAATTAAGGGGCTTCCTAGGCTTCTTGAATTTCTATCGACACTTCATACAGAATTTCGCAAAAAAGGCGAAACCATTGAATGCATTAACCTCAGTCAATAAAGAATTCGAATGGACAGAGGAATGCCAAAAAGCGTTCAAAGAATTAAAGAAGACAATGACAACGGCCCCCGTATTATCAATGCCAACGGACACCGATCCCTACCGAGTAGAAACGGACGCGTCAGGATACGCATTGGGAGCAGTACTCTCCCAAAAACAAGAAGGAAAATGGAAGCCAATCGCATTCATTTCAAGGTCATTATCCGACGCTGAACGAAATTACCACACGGCGGATTTAGAGATGTTGGCAATAATGTACGCTATAGAAGAATGGCGACATTACTTACTTGGGGCACACCACCCTTTCGAGGTCTTAACAGACCACAAAAATCTAGAGTTCTTCTGAAAACCGCAGGACCTCTCAAGACGACAAGCAAGGTGGCAACAAATCATACAAGACTACCACTTTAGCATTGTCCACCGATCTGGCAAAACAAACCCAGCCGACCCTCTGTCCAGGAGGCCAGATCATGAAAAGGGGGTAGAGGATGACAACAGACAAAAAATCCTCTTAAAAGATGAGTTATTCGTATCGGAAGGACTCAAACAAAGACGTCTTCGTGTAGCAGCCGAGCGCTCCGAAGAAGAAACTCCTGTTCGTGTAGCAGCAGTGCGCTCTGAACAAATAATCAAAGACGTAGATAGTCTGATTCCCGGATTACAATACAAAACTGAAAGCTTCGTACAAAAGGGATTACTAAAAGAGGAATCAAATTGGTCAAAAAAGAACGGGATCGTCTATTGGAAAGACTTAAAATATATACCAAAGGACGAACCGTTAAGAGAACAAATAATAATCGAAAATCACGACCATCCTCTAGCCGGTCATCCGGGAATAAGACGAACAAGAGACTTGATCATGCAACGGTACTACTGGCCAACTCTACGAAAAGACATAAAAAAGTATGTCCAAGGCTGCAATACATGCCAGAGAACCAAAGCCAAAAGAACAAGTCATGCTACATCATTACACCCAAACGAAGTCCCCGACGCTCCATGGGAAATCATCTCAATAGATATAATCGGACCACTACTGGAATCAAAAGGAAAAAACGCCATCCTGACAGTAGTAGACCGGTTCTCTAAGATGATACACATCTTCCCAGTGATGAACACAATAACAGCGAGCAGAGTGGCACAAATCTTTAGAGACTATATATTTAAGTTACATGGTACACCAAAAAAAATTATATCCGATCGAGGACCTCAATTCGTATTCTCATTTATGAAAGATCTTTACCGAATGCTACAAATAGAAGCGAATCCATCGACCGCATACCACCCACAAACGGATGGACAAACGGAACGCTTCAATGCAGAGGTCGAACAATATCTGAGGATATACACCAATCATCGCCAAAACGATTGGCATGATTGGTTGCCATTGGCTGAGTTCACTCACAACCAGAAAATCTCATCCGCAACGGAATTTTCACCATTTATATTGAACTACAGACAACAACCTCGTATTGGGTATAAAACAAAAATAGTAACCAAGAACGAAGGAGCTAGAGACTTTATTACAAAAATGAAAAAATTGCATGAAGAAGCGCAGAAGGCTTTGAAACACGCTGCAGCAGATATGAAGAAATATCATGAGCGAAAAGGAGAGCGAAAGAAAATGGAATACGCACCCGGGGATCTAGTCCTCATCGAAGGAACAAACATCCGAACTGAAAGACCTTCAAAGAAACTTGACAACAAAAGATATGGTCCATTCAAGGTTCTGGAAAAAGTGGGCCCCGCTGCCTACAAATTAAAGTTAGAAAAATCATGGAGAGGAATACATCCCGTGTTTAATGAATGCCTTTTGTGGCCTTACAAAAAAGGAGAATTCGACTCACAAACGTTCAAAAAACCTCCTGCAATAGTACTCCAGAACCAAGACGAGGAGCATGAGATAGAAGAGATTCTCGATGCTCGAGAAAGAAGAAACATTGTCGAGTTTTTGGTCCATTGGCGAGGATTCCCAAAAGAAGAGAGGGAATGGAAAAAAGAGTCGGAGTTGCAAAATGCACAAGAAGCCATAACGGAATTCTATCGGAAACACCCGACAGCTAAAAGATCTTCCAAAACCATACAAATGAGGTCGATCTTTGAAGATCTGGACTTTTTAGAATTCCGAAAAAGATATAAGCTTTTTGACGACTCATATTTCGAAATACCTCCCGCCGATTTTGATCCCACCGAAGATACATCCCGCTGAGGACATCAGGAATTAAAAAGGGGGTAATGAAAGGACTATTTTCACCTCTTCAATAACATCACCACGTTCCACTCACATGGGTATTGTTCCATGACATTCTATATCACAAGTTCCATCGCAGCAGCATAGCCATCGTAGAGTAGTATATAAGTAGTCCTCACTGTGTACATAGTCCTCAGTTTCGGAATAGTCATTTATTGCGAGCATTGGGGTTCACTTAGAGCCACCGCTTGTGATCGTCTCTGACACACCTCGGGCAGGCTGATGACCTCGAAAATGCGATTTCAAGGCAGATGGACGCTGTCGATCTCACCCCTCATGGTCATCTTGACAAGCACCGCTATCTTAACACCCTTGGCCTCACTTTCACCCTTCGTTTTAAGTTTCTCAAGGAGCTGAGTGACATCATAGATGGAATATCGATGCTTAGTGATGCCATTGATCTCATTCCTCATGGTCATGCTGACAAACCCCTCTATCTTGACAACCTCGGCAGTTCCTTTCTGACTTGTTTCGAGTACTTTGGGGAGCTTGCTGACCTTGAGCATGCAATTTCAAGGCAAAAGGATGCCGTTGATCTTGTGCCTTGTGGTCACCCTGAGCGGGCCGACTATCTCAGCAGGCTTAGTGTCTCGCTTAAGCTTCGGTTTGAGCGCCTCAGAGAGTCAAGAGACTTGGAGGATGCAATTTCGAGGGAGATAGATGCTGTCGACCTCACCCCTCATGGTCATCCTCATAAACTCATCATCCTTGATAACCTCGGTACCTCCTTCAGAACCCGTTTTGAGTGTCTTGGGGAGCTGATTAACCTCGAGCAAGCAATTTCCCTACATTCACACGCTGCTTCAGTCCCCGTTGGACCCATCGATGCTCGATTTCGTGCGTCACTGAACTGGATCTCATGTGCTCGTCATATTCGTCATCATTCCCTCCTACATGCATATTCCATTTCCATTGGCCTTCTTCCTCAACTCGCATGGATTGGCCTACCGCTTATGCAGCGCTATTCTGAACTCATGCGAGGTGCCGACGTAGTGCGGGATGCAGCAGCAGCAGCTTTAGAGTCAGGATTCCCGGAAACTGCTGTGGAGTGGCTTGAACAAGGTCGCTCGATCGTTTGGGGAGAACTGCTCCAGCTTCGCAGCTCCCATGAAGAGTTGTCATCCGCTTATCCGGATCATGCCCGTAGATTGCAGGAACTCTCAGCTGCACTGGACATTGCCAGTGCCGCTCACGAAAAGTCACTGTCCGCGCTTTCGGAACGGGCCCAAGACGTAGCACATCGATTGACAGATCCACAACAAGTAGCTGACGAACACCGAATACTTGCAATCGAACGAGATGAACTGCTTCAAGAAGTTCGAAGGTTGCCAGGCTTCGAGGGCTTCCTCCGTCACAAGACGTTCTCTTCATTGCATGCTTCAGCTCACTCTGGACCGGTCGTCATACTCAACGCTGCAGAGAGCCGTTGCGACGCGCTGATTGTCCTTGCTGAAGTGGATCATATAATTCATGTCCCACTCCCTAATTTTACTCTCCAGAGAGCCGACAATGTTCGGAACACCATGAAAGAATTCGTTCGCTATGCAAGGGATGGGAAACGAATACCGGAGGACGCCATCGGTTGGGAACATGTCTTACCACCTTTGTGGAAATCTGTCGTCAAGCCAGTCCTGGATGCCCTGGCTGTCCTAGTACGTGATGTGTATCTCATTAGGCTCTAGTTAACGTGTTGTCTGTCCCAAAACAGATACCCGGAGACCTATTGCGAATTTTTTGGTGTCCGACTGGCCCTTTCGTCTTTCTTCCTATTCACGCAGCTGGTTTGTATGACCGCCAGTATTCGGAACCCGGGAACAAGGTGTTCGACTTTGTCGTGTCGTCATACGTTCCCACTCTTGCAATCCTTACGCTGTTTTCCAGTCCCGCCAACATACCTAACGGGAATCTCCGCATCCTCGCTGTGCCTCAGCCACCCTCAGACGGCCAGGCCCGGCTCCCTGGCGTGGTCACCGAGTTGAATCACGTCAGGACGGCAATAAGTAATTCGCCCTCAGCACGTACCACCTTCCTGGAATCATCTGTCGGGACCGTTGAGGAGGTAATTTCCCTGATGAAGCACGCCGACTGGGTTCACTTCGCATGCCACGGGGTCCAAGACAGTGTGGATAGTGGGCTGTGTCTCGCCAACGGGCGTCGTTTGAAGCTACGTGATATCGTTGCGTTGTCACGTCCCCGCGGTGGGCTTGCCTTTCTCTCTGCTTGTCAGACGGCAATGGGTGAGAAGCATCTCTCTGATGAAGCTATTCATGTTGCAGCAGGGATGTTGTTTGCGGGTTACGGGGGAGTGGTTGGTACAATGTGGTCAATTAGCGATAGGCTTGCGCCGATCGTTGCGAGGGATGTATATGAGTACCTGTTTCGGGACGGCACCAGGCCGGATTATCGGGAGGCCGCTCGCGCACTGCACGAAGCACTTGCAGGTCTTCGAGATAATGGGGAGGTATCATTTGCCGAGTGGGTTCCATTCATCCATGTAGGTCTTTGATTTTCGGATGTCTACGGTACAAAGAGTCCTGGTGATAAAGTTAGAGTCGTAATTGGCTTGTGGACTGAACTAGTACAAGTGCTGAATCGAACCAGATGTCGTTGGGTTTGAGTGGGCTGTCGGTATCCATCTATATACTCTCTGGGTCATATCGCCGCCGTATCAACTAGCCCGTGTCCTATCGCATCAGTACAAGGTCCAGGTGACGTTGACGTTGGAGTGCTTTCGTTAGCATTTACGTTTATGGGTTGACTTTGCTTAATTTGCAGACGCTCGTGAAGGTGCTATTCCCACCCTAGTTCCAGGACAGTCACCGTCATTTCCAGACGAGTCGATAGTAAGTGCGTCACTCATGCGTTTCAACTTCGTCTCCTCACACTATAACGGGATCTCTCCTACTCTCGTGTGTGGGTAAGACTCGACAACAACCCATTACCAACTCATTCCCTAGCTAATCCACGTGAGGACGACTTCACCTTTCCCGTCGAGGCGCGAATCCGTGGGACACTCCCGAGAAGACTTGGAAAAAGTTTAAATGAGTAAGTCGATTTGTTACTAGCCAAGATATCCTCGGCGCATCTTTGCTGTTCGAGGTGACCCAAACGTGCCATCCACGTGAGTGTCTCCTACTTCCGATTGATTTCGAACTACTCAAAAAGCTGGGCAAAGGAGGAAAGTGCTCGCGGCATAACCGAGTGATTCTTTCGTTTTACTTAGTGGATGGAGAACATCGATAATGGTTGGGATTGTAAGATATGATGCTACAGGTAACGAAATGGTGACACTGTTCTGGAGTTGGATGTGACTCTAAACAGCGTTCTGCTCACTAGTAGCCAGTCTTGCTGCTGCCCGACCTGCTTTCATCCCGAATACAGTGCCTACTGTCAGTCCACTGCCCCCTGGGTAATTGTTATAGTAAAGATCTCCAATCATCTCCCCGGTGCAATACAGACCCTGGATGGCCTCTCCACTCTCAGAAAGTACCCCACTCGTCCTTGGATCGATTGCTAGTCCGCCAAATGTGAATGTGATTCCACAGCCGACCTTAATAGCCAGGAATGGCCCCTTCTCGATAGAAAGTGCCCAGTTTGACTTTGCGACAGTCAACGACTGCCTGGAGGATTGGGTTGACAGACCGTCTTTGATGGCTGGATTCCATGTCGATCCCGGATGTTCTATACGGTATTGGTAAACCGCATTGTTGTACTCACGAACCGTCCGCAGGAAACATTCCTTGTCTTTTAGTCCTTTGTCCATTAATCTGTCGGATAACTCCTCGATCGTGGGTGCGGTGATCTTGTCTACAACATCGTCACCGTATTCTTCACTCCGAAGCCGTGGAACCACGTTCGCGTCCCACACTTGAAAAACGCAACCTTCTGGTTGAGACAGGATTTTCTTTCCAATTTTCGCGTAGGTGTAATTCCTGAAGTCACGACCTTCGTCGACAAACCGCTCTCCGTCAATGTTTACCATAATGCCGAGCGGGTATCCGGACTTGGTGAATTGATTGCTCAGCTTCCTGTTCCCAGCGTCGGCAGGCGCATTCGCGTCCCAACAGGTACTATGGCATCCATTCCAGTCGCCGATGAGCTTGGCACCTATAGCTTGCGCCATGAAGATCCCGTCTCCGGTGTTATAAGGTGTCCCGCGAACCTAATCGTCGCTGAACCTTCGTCGCAAGTATAGAACGCGCGTGAACACTCACCCGTGCATGTTTCCAGTCTGGTCCGAGGTATTTCATGCGGAGCTCTCGACTAGATTCGTATCCCCCACATGCAAGAACAACCGCAGATGATTTGAGAGAGATTTCTTCTCCGCTCTTTCGTACCACAACGCCCGTCACTACGCCAGCTTCGGTGATGAGTCGAATGGCGGGTGTATTGAACGACAGTTCAACACCCCGCCTCTGGAGCGCTCGCAGATCGGCCCTGATTAACCCCTTTCCACCGTCTTCCACGCTCAGCGCTAACCCTCCCCAGAACTTCTGTCTCCCATCCACTTCATATGCTTGCCTATGGAATGCCAGGACGAACGGGACTTCGACCGTCTCCGCAAGCCATCGTATTGCGTCCCGCGAATTCTCTACCAGGGCCTTCACGAGCTCGACGTTTGGCTTGTTCTCCCCAAGACGCATGATATCGCCGATGAAATCGTCCGCGGTATAAGGCGCGACATCGATCTTGTTGGCTTGCTCGGCCGTCACATTGGTGACGATGGGGAGGAGGTCTACGAGGCCAGCATGGACGGTGCGGTGGGCGCCTGCCGTGAAGTAACCGTTCCCGCCCACCCACTCCTCGGACGCCTTTTCTACGATTAGGACGTTTTTGCAGCCCGCATCGACTGCGGAGATTGCAGCGCAAGCACCTGCATGCCCTCCACCTACGACGATACAATCAAAACTTCGTGCCATTCTAGAAGGTTTAGAAGTTATTGCGCAGCTGATCGATCGATCTCTCGCAATGGAACTTCATTTCTGGTCTGACAACGGTACCGACAGAGATCGCGAGCTCCCCCAAATAAAGTATCACAAACCCATAGACAGTCCCAACTGGCACACTATCCTTGTTACGCTGCAAAATCCACCTCCCCCGAATGGTTCTTCCGTTGCTTAGACTACGGAAGGGTTTACAGCAAGGTATCCTCCATCGATCACCAACTCTTGTCCGTTCATATATGCTGCAGCAGGTGATGCGAGATATACTGCCGTACCAGCCATCTCTGCCGCTCTGTGTATAATGATCATGTAGATTTCAATTTATTAATGTTATCACTCACGTTCCAGGCCGTTTGGCAGGCACTGATACGATGGGCATGCCCACTGCGTCCGTTTTCTCTTGTCCGGAAATAACGGCGTACGTCATCTCACTCTCATACACGCCGGGCGCGATCGCGTTAACGCGGACTGGGATTCCCCGGAGGGCAAGCTCTGTAGCGAGCATCTTGGTGAGGTGAGAAGCAGCTGCCTTTGAGCTGTTGTAACAGAACTGTTATTACATCATAACATATTTAGCGAACTTTACGGGAGAAGGGAAAGTCGAGTCGCACATGTCTCTGAGCGATTTTCGTCAGCCCACTTATACTTGTGATATTGATCACGTTCGAAGTAAACCCGGGTTTATCCTGAGATCCCTTGTCGAGCAATTCCAGGAAAGCTACAGTCATGAAGTATATGGAGAACGTGTTGACGGCATACAGTGAGGACCATTCCTCGAATGATTCATTGTTGAAGAGATACGGTCCAATTTCTTCCGCCCTTTTGGGAGCTGTCGGTGACGGTTTGTTGAGCTCATGAGCAACAGGGCCGCATTGACCAGCGCTATCATGAAACATCAGCAACGAGTAACAATGGAAGCTGCATAGATCCTCACTTGTTCACAAGGATATGCAACTTCCCCTCGTCGCTCCTGAGTTTCTGCACAGCTTGATGTATACTGTCCTTGTTGGTAGCATCCATCTTCAGCCTAAGATGTCCCAGCCAAAAAGGTTTGAAACGCAAGATCTCATTGCGATCAGTTGAAATCTCACGGGACGAAACTCCCCATGGTATCCTTTTTGCTGTTGTTCCAAGATTCGGAGATGTTCTGAAGCACTTCCAGTCGTCGTCCGGTAATGTAGACACGAGCCCCGTTCGCAGCGAGCCCCTGAGCGATCATCAACCCGATTCCTGTGCCACCACCCGTTACGAGGGCAACTAGGCCATTGAGATCATACAGCTTTTCGAGCGTGAACTGAGCGGGGGAAGTCATGATCAGTAACAAGGGTTCGAGGGACTGGTGCAAGATAAGATGTGGTCACCCGACCACCACCTGACACTGCATGTTCGGTCCGACATGCCGGATTGAGCGAGTATACATCGGTTCTGAAAGGAAGCTCAGCAGGAGGTTCTCAAATTAGACAACCCTCGAGTATCTATTTATCAGATGGCTCAGGACGGTTTTATGTCATTCATCACGCGAAGGGCACACTTGTCAATGATACATGCAATAAAATCATCGACCCATCCATCCCTGGTGATTTATCGTGATCGTTATTATCAGTGGTAAGAAATAGAAAAATCGAGTAACTCACACCATCCACGACCAAAAGCTCCCCACAAACATATTGGCTTGCGCTACTCGCGAGGAAAACGACGGGTCCCGCAAAATCTTTGGGGTCGCCCCACCGCCCAGCCGGAATTCGCTCCGAAATCTGCCTGAATCGCGTTTCATCTGCTAAGAGTCGTTCGTTCCTAGGAAGGGAAACCATTGAGAGGAGAGCACGTCCGAAAGATAAAGATGATTTAAGATACCGAGAGCCACATTCTGAGGTCCGGTGTGGAAACGAATCGTCGAAAATGGCTCACATATCTGTAGTAATATAGCCTGGACATATGCCATTAACC
>JBBPTE010000331.1:10119-20216 GCA_038093935.1 Tylopilus cf. pallidocervicolor | reverse complement strand
TACCTTGGCAAGTTTGTCGAGGCAAAGGTTGCACACGCGCACCATGCCATCGTGGCCGAAACGGGAGCCTTTGATGATGTTGGAAGCACAGCGAGAACAGAATATTTGACCTGGAAAGACTCAGATAAAAAGAGAGGGACGAAGGTGTCTAGGACTTGCCACATATCCGGCAATGATGCTTTCTACGCCAGGTCGTAAAGACACTCTTGCAATCATAGCATTCCTTTGCGTTCTCGTCGTCCATCCAATAATCGCGGGACAAACCTGTGGAATGGAATCAGCAGGGATCGAGGGGTGATGATGACCGTTGACACGCCTTCTCCGCGTATTCTGCGTATCACCTTTGAGACGGAAGCAGACCTATTGAGAGAGGCCGATGTGCGTATGCTGCGAGCGTCGTCCTGGATCGGGAACCCGGGGATGGACGTTCCGACTGCGCCATCTGAAGCTTCGTAGAAGGGGGGGACATGTGCAGCACGGGACGGCGAGCGGTCGGAATCGTGGCCAAAGGACGGTGCTTCGAAGACGACGGGGGTGAGCGAGACGAGCGGGGGGGCGGGGACGGCGGACACGAGTTTGAGCGAGACCGGGCGCTGCTCCGAGGAGGACCTGGAGAAGGAGGAATGGTTGTTGTTCAGGGTGGTTGCGGAGGGGCGGCGCTGGTCGATGTTCGGGGTCGACTGTGGGCCTGCGGTGGGGGGCGGTGCGACGGCGGCGGCGGCGGCGAGGGGTGTCGCGAAGCTGCTCTTCATGCGGGAGAAGAGGGACGTGACGAGCGCATACGAGGACTGGTCGCCCTCGTCCTCCTCCGAGAACGGGTTGAACGACGTCAGGCTCGTCACGTCGTCGGCCGCCCTGGTGCTGCTCCGCGACCTGCCCTGGACTGCGCCGTGCCCGCCCAGCACCGGCGAGCAGCGCAGCGGCGACTCCATCGTGCAAGACGACCGCGAGCGACTCGTTTCGGTTCACCGGACAAGTTGCCTCTTATGGCCACTCCCCTAATTACAGTCTACGCATACCCGTCCGGTTGGACAGTCCCTGTGCCTGCTGCTGCATCTCCACACTAAACCGTTCCTTCGTCGTCTTCTTGTCGGCGCGCCGGGCCTGTCGTCCCGCCTTCACAGCCTGTTTGCGCGCCCTTTTGTCCTCTTTCGACTCGTCCCGCCGCCGACCGACGGTGTGTCTCACGACTGCGGCTCGCTTGTCTTCCACCGTGTCCTGACCCGTCTTGGTGCCGTCGTCCGCGACACATGGTAGTCCAGTGCGCGAATCGAGCTTGATCTTCGGTACGGGCTTGGACGATCGTGCCCGAATGACGCGTGGATGATTTTCCAAATTCGAGTACCTCGCTGGTGTTCGTCAGTCACACTCTACCCCGCTGCCCAGCCCACTCACTCAGAATGGTCTCGCAGTCCCACCGGTCCTCTTTCTCATTCGCGTCATAGGCTCTGAACAATTCGTCGTCGTCCGACTCCGCGCCACCACTCCCCTCCATGCCAATCACCCTCACCCTTCCATCTTCTCCCAGCCCACGTCTGAGCGTCTCCAGCTTCTCTGCTCCCGACTCCCCCGCAAGAATAGGTCTGAGTCTTCGTCCAAGTAGTTCATACCTGTCCATAAATTCGTCCACCATCTCGGCATAATCCTCTCGAGATGTTATGAGACCTGGGGCAGAGGAAGAAGACAACGAGGAGCTCATCGATGCCGTTTCCACGTCATCGTTTTCCAGAGCATCCTCGTCCTCGCCATATTCCTTTTCCATCAGCTGGAAGTGAATGCTTGTTCAAACGAGATCTGACCAAGAGGAGAATGCGCGCACTTGATCAAAACGTTCGTCGAGGGTGAGTAAGGCCTCCGTGCGGTACATCGAGGAGCTGCTCATGCTGTACCCTGATGCATCCGAGGTGCCTTTGCGTCTACGTTTACCGCCGGTCACGGGGAGCTTTGGCAGATTGCCGACCGTATCGCCGCCCTCCGAGTCAACGTCAGAGTCAGAGTCAGGCGGTGAAGGCGCGTTCTGTTGATCTTTTTTGAATTTTGCAAATATCGCCTCCCAACTCTCACCCTCGCCTCCTTGATCGTTTCCCACCTGTGGTGGTCCGTATTCAAAGAATTCATAGTCGACTCGCTCTCCGTCGACCCGTACGCCATCCTGGACGAGTTCTGTAAAAAAGTCGTCGTCCGCACCATCGTCTACGAATGCATCGTCTTCAAGGGCCTGCAAGGCCTGTCTGAGGTGAGGATCCAAGTCCGGTTGGAACCCAGCGATCGAGGATGGGATGGCCTCTTGTGTCTCAAAGTTTCTGGGCATCTCCATCTCGGATGGGAACGCCTCTGCGGGTAAGTTGAGGGATGGATCGACCTGGTTCACCTTTGCCTTTCCTTTCGATCTGGACTTGTGCGGTGCCTCGATGAGGATGCTTTCTACGCCCTCCTCTTCTGCTCCGACTGCACGGAGATGCTGCATGTAGTCGTACGCTGTGTCGTCAAAGTAGACGCCATAGAGGGCTGCCTCTCCAACGTTGGCACGAACGTCGTGTTCGATGACGTCGGGTGCGAGGATGGCCTCTAGATCAGCGCGGGTTTTGCCCTGTGTGATGTCGCGTCGGGCAGGCGAGACAGGGAGAGCGAGACGGACCTTTTTCTCGTTTTCGCGCACGAACGGTCTGAGGACGTGCTGGGATGCATCTGGATCGTGTATGAGCGGGTCTCGCTGTGATCTGTGGACGAGCTGAAAGTGTTTTGCCCCGGGCTGTCTGAAGATCGATTTGGGCGCCATGATAGGATAGGGAGGGTGTACAGCCACCGACTTGGGGGGTTGTATTACGTAATAGCGAATGGATCCCGCCGTGTCGAGCACGACGCCGTGAACGCTGACCGACTCGTCCCTCCGCTCTTTACCACCACCACCACCACCACCACCGCCCCCCTCCTCGGTCGTCTCATTTCCCCGCGCAACGTCGACCATGCAACGCGAGCACGTCCGACGTGGCTTCTCTATATGAGTATCGTTTTTTCCCCGCCGTGCCCGCCCAGTCTGACGCCCTGCGCGTATCCACTAGCCACCAAAAGGTCGTCCTGGAAATAGACTTCTCGGGCTCGCTTTGGGTGCGTCGTGTTCCCTCTGCACCCCTCAACCAGCGTCGCTCACCGCAGCTGCGTCCCCTCTAGGGCTATACCGAAATCACCGTCGTACCAAACAACGCAAACCTGCGCACCATTCACCTCCACTCGAGACAGTGCAGTATGCGCCGTTTGTTGCACTCTCCCTTCGTGCCCAGTCTGACTCTGCTTTCTCAAGCTATCCATTCGGTCACAGTTGCGTCCCATCAAGCTGAATTCGTTCATCACGATCCGCTCGCACACATAAACATCTCCACGCCGCAGGATTGCCATACATACCCAGAACTCAAGAGAAAGCTTTATTCTGCGCTCGCAGAGGCAGATGAAGGAGAGCTGTCAATCGCCATCCCGAAAGAGGTTTCCTTGAGACAATCTGGTCATGTTGGCCATTCAATGGCAAATGGTGTGGCCAGCGAAGGTGATCTCTCGTCCCCTTTTGTTTTTTTTCGTCCATGTCGCTCAACTTGACGCGGCACACAGTCGCGACACCCGAGCCCCAAACGCCTGGCCCCTCGCACACCCCAGCCCCAGGACCAGAGTTCATGCCGATCGTCGTTCGCGTCGAGTATAGCCTCCGAAATCCTGTCGATGGTATACAGTTCGTGCTACCCACAGACGCGTATCCATATGTAAGTGTACCAACAGGCGTGTGTGCTTCATCGAGATTCTCATCTCTCTCAGCGTATTCCGCATGCATACACCGCCCCCTCCTCCCCCGACGCCGCTAGATGCTGGGTCCCTTGCGTTGATAACTTTTGGGAAAAGTGCACCTGGGAATTCGAGTTTGTCGTTCCGAGATACCTGGAAGAGCCCGACTCGATGCAGCGAGACGAAGAGGGCGAGTTTAGCGAGCGACCCGAGGCCATACCGACCGTAGTGGTTTGCAGTGGTGACCTCGTGGAGCAGGCATGTCTCCGTTCCGCTCCATTCCGCACTGTACTGACTGTGTTGTGCTAGGTCGCTCATCCTAACAACTCCAATAAGATCATATTCCTCTTTTCACAAACGGTGCTGACATCGGTACAGCATGTCGCCTTCGCCGCGGGACCCTTTCATGTATATTCAATCGCCGCAGACTCCTCCGAAGAAGCATCAGGCGTCACGCAGCCACTCATGTATGCATTCTGCTTGCCTGGGCAAGAATCTATGTTGCGCACCTCGACGTCATTCCTGCGTTCCGCGATGAACTTTTATAGCACGGACTTTGGCTCATACCCATTCGGTTCATTCAAGGTGGTCGCAGTCGACGAGATGCCAGTTCAGCGATTCGACAGCGCAACCCTTTCGTTGGTTACCGTCGACCTTCTTCATGGTGAAGACGCCATCGAGCAAGTAATCGAGACCAGGCAGGCACTTAGTCACAGTCTTGCATGCCAATGGATGAGTATCAACATTCAAGCCAAGACATGGTCAGATACCTGGCTTGTCAATGGCCTTGCTCTCTACGTCACGGGTCTCTTCATCCGCAAGTTACTTGGCAACAACGAATACCGCTACCGGTTGAAGCGAGACATGCAACGCGTCGTTGAATGGGACAACGGTTCGATGCCACCCATTTGTCAACCCCAACATTTAGATCCTCCCGACGCCGCCACGCTTCCGTTTGTGAACCTGAAAGCACCACTCGTGCTTCACATTCTCGATCGACGGCTTGGAAAGTCTGGCACCTCGCTTGGTTTATCTCGTGTTCTTCCAAAGATTTTTCTCTCAGCGATCAGTGGCGAGCTCCCGAACAATTGCCTCTCCACGCATTCCTTTCTTCGTACTTGTAGGAAAGTGAGTGGTATCGATCTGCGCTCATTCGCTGAGCAGTGGATATACGGGAGTGGATGTCCCGCATTTGGATTCTCTGCGTCATTTAATCGGAAAAAGATGGCTGTGGAGATCACTATGCGCCAGGAGGCACCTGCTTACAAAGCCATTGAATACAACGAAGTCTCGAAATTGCTTTTCAAGCCTGTCTCGTTCTTTGAGGTACGTCTCTACCTCGCTGTGTGGGTGCCTCGTTGCCTACCTCTTACCATCATGAACAGGGTCAAATGACTGTTCGCATACACGAAGCGGACGGGACGCCTTATGAGCATGTGCTTGACATCAGATCTCCGTTCAAGCGCTACGAAGTGCCGTTCAACACAAAATACAAGCGTATCCGTCGGAACACCAAACGTTACCTCGCTCGTCAAGCAGCCGCACAAGCAGCAGCAGAAGGGGATGCCGAGGCGGCCGAGGCTATCGGCCTTATCGACATGGGATTTGGGCTAGAGATCTGGGAGAAGGAGAAGGAACGAGAAATCTGGAAAGTGGCTGATTGGACGGAGGAGGATGAACAGGTCATGTCTGGTGCCACATACGAATGGATCCGAATGGATGCCGACTTTGAATGGATTGCTGCCATTGCATTTGAGCAGCCAGATTTCATGTGGGTCTCTCAACTACAGCGTGATAGAGATGTAGTTGCTCAGCTGGAGGTGAGCGCCTTCCATACCCTCCCGTGTAACAATTGTCTGACTCGACAATAGGCTATCCATGCTCTTGCCAAGCAACCGACAGCAATCGTTTCTAGCACATTTACGAAGACAGTGCTCGTCTCTAATTATTATTATCGAATACGATGTGAAGCTGCGGCCGCACTCGTCAATGTAAGTAGAGAAGATCTTTCGCATCAGTCATCGGTGACATCGTGTCTAGTGCGCCATTCGACGGCTGGACTTTTTAGGTCTCTTTCATCTCTTCAAGCTTTTCTTGCGATACTGTTATGAACCCGAAGAGACGAATCAAGATCTGTTCACACACAATTACGTTCCCAAACCAAACGACTTTTCTGACCTTTCGGAGTACTTTGTTCGCAAGGTGCGTTAACATGTGTTCCGTCGAGTCCAAGCATGCTTACCGGTGATGCAGTCGCTTGTTCACGCCATCTCTCAAGTACGTTTCGAGAACGGCAAGACTCCCGCGGTAGTTCGTCAATTCCTGGTGGATCAGCTACGGTACAATGATAATACGGCGAATCCAGTAGGTACCACTTATCATAAGATAAAGCACACGCTCATTCGGATGTTGCAGTATTCTGATGCCTTCTATATCTGCACCCTCATTTCTACGGCAGCCTGTGCTACAGTGTCGACTGCACCGCCGGAGCGTGGAGAACTTCTGAAGGAAGAAGTACGGTCAGAGCAAAGTGCCGAGGATACCCATCTACTGAAGCAAGCAGTTGACGAGATTAGCCGGTATCGGAGCATGGACAGGTTAATTCCGTCACCTCACAATGTCGTCACGATTGCAGCCTTGGAGGTCAGTGTTCCCACCCTACATGCAGTGCGACTCATTTATGGACTGAATTCAGTTCTATCTTCTCTTGACAGCTACAAATCTACTTCCGAATGACCTGAGGGTTTTCTTCCCGCTTACTCGGTATGTAATTTCCATGGTCTCAACGTTATCTTGTCTTGTTCATCGATATCAGTGAAGGAAACTACACTCAGGTCCGGATCGCCGCCTTCGACGGACTTTTCATGTCTAAATGGTTCTCGCCGGCCATTATGCGATATGTTCTGGCGGTGATGGCAAATGACCCCTCGCGAGTTGTGCGGCGTCATGTGGCTCGATGCGCATGTCAGAGTCTGGCTCTCTTAGTCTCTATGGGCGAGATGAAGAACGCGTTAAAAGATTCAGAATCCCTGCTCATCGAAGAGGATGGTTCTATGCCGCCTCAAGCTAAAGAGGCCAAGAAAAGTGACGTGGATCTCATGATCAAGGTCCTTCGCAAAGACCGCGAGATCGGAAAGAATGAAGTCCTGCGTGAATTTTTGATGCCGATTGCACTGTACGTGAACGTCTTGCTTTAGTTTATGGACGCACCTGAGTTAGGCACTATCGCGTTTAGTGCGCCTGACATTGACCAAGAAGTTCGATGGGGTATCATCAAGCTTGCAGACATCGTTCTAAGGGGTGTCGAGGAAACACCACCAAAAGTCACCATTCATCTCCCCCCGACGCCTGTGACAGAACAAGCTCCTCAGCTTCCTCCAGTGAAAGCACAACGACCGATTAAGACTAGTGGTCCGCCCCAGCGTCCCCATGCTGCACCCACAACTGTTGCTTCTCCCAAGCTCAAGATCATGCCTAGCGCAGCGCGCGCTTCAACGCCATCTACCACACCAACTGTCGTTGCACGTCCTGGAGCGATGGCACCACCCCCCGTGCCGTCAAAGGCCAAGCCAAAGCCCAAACCCAAATCCGCGGGCCTCGTCAAGCCGCCTCATGTCCCCAAAGCTCAGGCAGGTGGCATGAGCGTGAATGACTTACGTGCTTGTAGAAATGCGCTTAAGAAACTGAAGCTGCACAAGAACGCCATGATTTTTATGCAACCGGTTGATCCTGTCCGAGACCATGCACCAAAGTTTGTGTCCGAGTGTTTTCATCCTTGATCCATGGAATAATAGGCCCTTTTTTTTAGTTATTATGAGGTGATCAAAAACCCGATGGACCTCAGTACCATAGGTGCTAAGCTGGAGGAAGGTCATTACAAGGACCGTTTTGCGTTCGAGACTGACTTCCACCTCATGATCGCGAACGCGAAGCAATACAACGTCGCTGGTAGCTATGCACATACAGAGGCGATATTCCTTGAGACTTTCTTTGAAAAATGTGAGTTGTCAACTCTCTGGACGTATTTGCCCCTAAACAACACGGGGTAGTGTGGAATCGCATTAATAAGACTCTTGAGGCCGCCAAAAAGGCTATGGCACCTAAAGAGTTACCATCCATCGTGGTCAAACCATTGCCTCAAAAACCTCCCGTGAAGGCTCCGCGGGTCTCGACTCCAGCGTCGGCACCTCCTCCTGTTGCTGCTGAACAGCCTGTTCCACGCCCAATCATCAAGCTCAAAGTTGGTGGGACCAAAGTCAAACCCGCTGAGCGAGTCCACGAAAAGCCGGCCGAGAAATCAGCAGATGTTCCTAAAGTACCTAAGTTCAAGGGCCACAAGCTCAAGATTCCAGACGAGGCCCCTCCACCGTACGTCGACGATGGATCTCATGACCTACTTCAAGAGGTCATTGCGATCGAACGGGAAAAGGACGAAGAGAAGCGTCAGCGCAAGATGGCAGAATCGGTCAGGGAATCCCCTCCGGCCAAGGCGTCGGGAAGTGGACCCCCTGGCAAGCGTCGAAAGCCAAACGTCGAAAGCGATGATGATGACATTTTGACGTTTGCTACGCCTATATCGCGAAAGGATAAGCAAAATGGACCCTCTAGCAGCACGAGTACGCCAGCTCCTGAGCGACCTCCCATACCCACGCCGAAGATTGCTCCCCCACCCAAACCTAAGAAGAAAGGACTCGAACCCATACCCACTCCTGCATCAGCCCCGGAGGCGCCACGCATATCCATCAAAGGGAAAGAACGGGAGGTTCCTAGCGCACAGCCTACGCCCGCAAAGCCTCGGCCTGCCACATCCACCACTCCGTTAAACGAGAAGAAGTGTAGAGATATGCTGAGGGCGATCTCGAAACTTGCCGAATATCCCATCTTTGCTCAGCCAGTAGACCCAGTGAGGGATGGCTGTCCTACGTGAGTATGGCTGTGGGGTGGAAACGCCAAATGATACTGATAGATTGGTGTCTAGTTACTATGAAGAGATCAGCCATCCCATGGACTTTGGCACCATTGGCCAGAAGTTGACGGAAGGCAAATATTCCACAATGGAGGAGTTCGCCAAGGATGCCGATCTCGTTTTTAGCAATTGTCGCAAATTCAATCCTCCCACGACTTACCCTGTGACCTGTGCAGACGCAGTAGAAAAAGTGTTCAAGAGGGAATGGGCCAAGGCATCCGAGAAAAAGCTTTCATGGGCTGAGAAGCGAAGTTTGCAAGGACTGATGACGACGTTGGTGAAAGAAGACATGCAAGTGTTCTACCCGGGCATCTTATCCAAGGCTAATTACCCCTTGATCTAGTTCCTTCGTTTTCCGAGAACCCGTCGACCCGGTGCTCTTGGGCATTCCGACGTACTTCCAGGTCATTCCTAAGAAGGACGCAAGAGACCTTAGAACGATTCGCATGAAACTGGATAACGACAAGTACGACTCGATAGAGGCATTCGAGGCTGATACGGACCTTATGATACGAAACGCGATCACGTTCAACGGGGCTGACTCCGATGTTGGCAAGATCGCGTATGTGGTCAGTGATAAGATCCAAGAGATGTTGGGCAACATCAAGAGCGGGGGAGGAACGAAGAAGCGCAAGGAGGGGGACCCGAAGCCTGCACCTCAGCCCACTAAGAAGGCAAAGCTCGCCTGAGACTACATTATGACACGACCAGATAATAATTCTCTTGTATTTTTTATTTGCTCTGCTGCAGTTTGCTGTGCTACTTGCTCTCCAACATGCTCAATATCGCTGTGAATGTTGGTCAGCGAGAGCAGCGACTAGAGTGTCTTTTCTTGTCGCCGTCTATCACTTGGTGGTGCTACATTACACCTTCATGTCGCAACCAGAAGAACATGACCCTGGCGAGGAGATCGATCCCATATGGACCTCGAGCCGAACAGCACGCCAGATATACGCGCTCGGAGAAGTAGAGCGGGTTCGCCCCTCTGTTCCGTCTTTGAATCTCGCTAACGACTGCGTGGGCAGGACATTGGACGTCTGCTCTCCCTCGCCGCGTCGTCCGTGTCGCTCCTCACGCTGCCACAGACAGACGGACCGGACGATAACCTCCCCCAAGGCGAGGAACGCTCCGAGCAGTTCGTGCTCGAGGTGAGCGAATACTTTGAGCGACTGGACGTGAGCCTCCCCAGGGCCTTTTTTTTCCCGGACGCATAGTCATCGCTACTGGGCAGTCTATACAGGTCGCCATCCGTTCGTCGCTCGCGCACATACGACAGTCTCGCATAGCCCCGTCCGCGATCAACGCACCACCGCACGGATTCGTTCCTCCATCGCTAGGCGTGACCATCCCCATGGATAGT
>JBBPTE010000328.1:1421-12025 GCA_038093935.1 Tylopilus cf. pallidocervicolor | reverse complement strand
GTTCTATAACATGAACTTAGTTAACTAACTAAGACTAGGGGGAATAACTATAGGCATCATTATGCTTAAAGGGAGTGTGTATCCCTTGAAGATAGGAGAACAATTGTACAACATGGGGTTATGTCTAACAGATGCAGCCTTGGGCTAGTAACACTGTCAGTCTGAGTTGGTACCCAGTACCTGGTCTAAATAAGGAAACAATCTATCTATATAAGGGACAATTCCTGCACCTTGGTAGAGGAATGGAAGAGAGTATTTGAGAATGTGTGTGGGTTGTGGAGTATCTAGCATCCAGACCCTGATTGGTCTGTCAGTAATTAACTGCCATATCACTGATGTGGAAGAATGGAAGTGAAGGGTTAAAAGAAAGGCACCACTAGGGCAGTGCAAATGGTAATTAAAGTGACTCATGTCCATATCCTAGATCTGAAGATCCACATCAGGCAATAGTCATTGTTGTATTGTAGGAAGTACTGCCAGTGGTCATGTGACTCTTGAATACCAGTGTCATCCATGCACATAGTGCTAGATCTGCAAAAGTAAAAATAAAGAATAAAATGTGTCTGTTATCATAATAAGGTAAAAGAAAAGAAAGAAAAATGACTGAGTCTGATGTCCATTGTGCAGCAATTGCAACAGCAGAGATGGCTTTCATACAGGATATTAACTCCACTTCTTTGCTGAATTGGTCTACCATCATCAAGATGGCATTGAAGCCTTGGGAAAAGGAAAGATTAGTGATAAAGTCAGTGGTGATATGTTTTCAAGGTCCATCCAGGACCAGTAGTGGTTAAAGTAGCCTGCTAGGGGCTTGGTTTGTTCCCTTATGACATTGGCATATGTTGCATCTAGCAACATACTCCTTGACCATCAAGATCATGCCAGGCCATGTAAAGCCATGTTGGAGCAGCTCAAGGATCTTTTGGTAACCCAGGTGGCCATGAACTGGGGAGTTGTGGTGGAGACCAATTATCTCCATTTGTAATAAATTGGAAGGTGGTATGTAAAGGTGGCCCTGTTTATCAGAGAGCATGCCATCTCATTCTTCACATAGATTGTGCTTGCTGGTGAGAACTCATATGTCTTGAAACAATCTAAAATCTGAAGCAGTTTGCTAGAGACTTCAGTCACCTTGTAGGACTTGGACTAGAGTGAGAGTATAGCAGTGGTGCTACTAGACACTAGGTTTTAGGGAATACACCAAGAGAACTAGACTGTGTTATAGAACAGTATGCCTTCTGGTTCAAATATGATACTTTAATTCCTTCTACTCCAGAGTACCAACTCCTAGGGAGTATGGACTCCTTGGCCTTTGGAATAGTTTCCATAGGACAGCTTATCGAAGAGAACCTATTTACATATCTTGATAACCCCATTGTCCCATTTCTGTTGGGATATTGCACTCAATCTCTCAGTTACTAGGGAACAGCCTTACCCTTCATTTCTGTTGTACACAGCCTGCCTCAAGGATTTATCTTCTTTTGAACCTTCCATCCTTGAGGCAAACCTTGCCACTTCATTTCCATTATTTACTTCACTCTGCAGCAGTATATAGCCTTGACATGAGGAGGCCTCATGCCTTGGTCCATGCATACTTCACTACAGTATATAAACCCTCATATACCACCAAGTACTGTAGCTAGTTCTACACAATCATATCAAGTCCCAAGCAAACTAGTGAAAGACCCTAAAGAAGACTTCTTGAAGACATCAGACAACAAGAAGCAAAACTAGAAAAATGTTTGCCCCTAACTTGGCTTAATGTTAACAGACTGAGGACTTAGCCTCATTAGTCTTTGGTTTTATATATTGATGTGCATGGCTATGCTACTACCAGAGAACATGTCTAAGTTGAGTCCATATGTCTAGACTAGCCAATAGTGTATCAAGCTCAGGGTGCATCAGCACCTGAGTAAGCATGAGTCATGCTGACAGAGCCATGACTACAGGGTGACTAAGTACACACTGCCAAACCAATGAGGCAGTGCAGTAATTAAATAAGAAAAGACAGGAATTAAATAGAAGTGCACAGTCTAGCTGTGGCAGAATGGAAGGGAGGCCACTGGGGCTGTGAAGCAGAAATTAAAAGGTGGCTGAGATCTCCATATCCTAGATCAGAGATCCAAATCAGTTAAGAGTTCCTGTGCCAGACAGAACCTAGTAGTACTGAGACTGGATGAGGATCTGGCCTCTACTATGCACTCTTGTGCTGGATCTATGAAAGTGAAGATAAGATGTGTCCATGTGCACAATAAGATGAAGAAAGAAAATAACACTAAGTCCATGTTGCATTGTAGTCTGTTTGCAACATGTCTCTTTCAGATAGCTTGCATATTTCTAAAAATAGTTTATGTTGTAAAGCTCCTTCATTATTGATAGAGACCAAGGTTGAGCATATTGATTCCAGAAAGATGACTTGAATGCCTTGTTCTATGATGGCTTCCTTGGAAATCACCATTATTCCTTTATTGTCATCTTCTATTCCTACCACATGATTCTCTCTCCTGGAGAGGGCATCCACTTTGGCCATAGAGGCTCTGGGCTTGTGGATCCAAAGTGTGTTGAATCTAGATAAATATTGTGCCCATTGGGCTTGTTGTCTATTGAGGTCTCGCCTTGTCATAAAAAATTGAAGGTTGGTGTGATCATTCCAGATTTTGAAGCAGTGCCTAGCACCTTCCAGGTAGTGTCTCCATTGTTCTAAGGCTTGGATAATGCCCAGCATTTCTTTATCCACAATGGGGTAGTTTCATTCCTGGTCTGTCATTGAGTGGCTGGAATAGGCAACTGGGTGCCACTTAACATTCTTCAATATAGATAGTATGGCTCCTGTGGTGTAGTCAGAGCTGTTAGATTCTAGACAGAATTGGCAGTCTAAATCTGGATATGTCAATATGATGAAATAACCTAAAATTGAAAGCAATGATGCTTGGACTTCAGTTGCCTTGTAGGACTTGGACTAGTGGTGAGAATGTAGTAGAGGTGCTGCTAGACACTAGGTTCTAATACACCAAGAGAACTAGACTGAGGATTCAACCTTACTGGTTTTTGGTTTATATATTGATGGTATATGGCTATGCTACTACCAGAGAGCATATCTAAGGTGAGTCTGTATGTCTAGACTAGCCAATAGCAAAACAGGCTCAGGACATGTCAGCATCTGAGTAAGCATGTGAGTCATGCTGACAAAGCCATGACTACATGAGCACTGTCAAACCAATGAGGCAGCATGGTAATTAAATAGATGGAAATGAAAAGAAGGCACAGCCTAGCTATGGGAGAATGGAAGCAATGCCACTAGGATAGTGTGAGCAGAAATGAAGTGTGGCTGAGATCTCCATATCCTAGATTGAGATCTGGATCAGGCAAGAGTCTTGGTGCCAGATGGGAAACTTAGTACTACTGAATCTCAGTAGGACAAGACTGCAGCATCTTCTGTGCACCTAGTGCCAGGTCTGCAAAGGATAAGATGTAAATATGTCCATGAGCACAAAGTTGAGCTCCCACCCATTGTCTCTGTCTTCCATGACTAGCACAGATTGTTGCAGACACTGCATAATGGACAACAGACTTAGATACCTTTTCTTTTTTCATTTTATCTCTTTATGATAACAGACACATCTTATCTTTTATCCTTCACAGACCTGGTACAAGAGTGCACAGTAGATGCCATAACTCCCCCTACAGAGTTTGCCAATAGTACTAGGTTCCATCTGGCATTGAGACTCTCACCTGATCCAGATCTTAACCAATTTAGGATATGAAGATCTCCACCACTTCTTTTTCATTCCCACTTTATACCCAGATGGCATTCACTTCCCACCACCACATCTATGATGAGGCACATTACATTCATTACCACTCAGGCTATGCCTTTGCTTCCATTCTTTTCATTTTCATTTCACAGCCTTGATGGCTTCTTTTCTTTCTGATTTCTGCTGCTGTGCAGTGACTCATTCCTATCTTGGCTGTGCTGAGATTCTTACACCATTGGCTAGTATAGACTACTATCTGGACTTTAGAATTGGCTGATAGCTGTAGCACAAACATGTACATATAGCTCCATAGTCTATATATACCAGGAGACACTGAGGCTACAGTCCTCAGTCTAGTCTCTTGGAGTTTCCTCTCTAAGTGACTTTTGATTCCTCTTGTCTTGAGTAGCAGCCTGAAGACTTTGCTCTTGCTCAGCTTCTTAGGTTGTTTCAGGAAGTGGATAATTTAGTTTCTATTCTGAGTTGTCTATTGGTTTCTTTCATGACTTCCAATGCAAATTGTGGACAATGATCAGAAGTGATTGATTTTGGAAGGCCATGATGCTTCCAAACATTATCCAAAGATAGTCTAGTGGTGTCAAGCATGGAGGTTGCCTTCATGCAGGGTATCAGTTCTACTTCTTTGCTGAATCAGTCCACCACCATCAAGATGGTGTTGTATTCCTAGAAGAGAGGGAGGTTGGTAATGAAATCAGTGGTGATGTGTTCCCAGGGTCTATCAGGAACCAGAAGCAGTTGAAAGAGCCCACTGGGGGCCTGATTTGTACCCTTATGCCTCTGGTATGCATTGCACCTGGTGATGTACTCCTTGACCATTAAGGTCATACCTGGCCACCAATAGCTGTGTTGCAGCAACTCTAAAGTCTTGTCATGGCCTGAATGTCCAGCAACTGGGGAGTCATGGCATTGTTGGATAACTTGCATCTGTAATAAGTTAGAAGGTGGTATGTATAGACAGCCATCTTGCTCTTCTCATATGTTGTATTTTTGTGCAAGTTCACATATTCCTGCTTTGAAAATCTTGCAGGTTTTGAGAAATATATTATGTCTAATTTGAGCCCCTTCATTGGTGATCAAGATCATGGTGGATCTAACCATCTTCAGGGAGATGGCTCTGACCTGCTGAACCACTATTTGTTTGGAGGAGATAATGATCACCCCTTTATTGTCATCTTCTATTCTGGCAGCATGGTCTTCTCTTCTAGTAAGGGCATTGGCTTTTGTCATGGAAGCTCCTGTTGCAAGACTGCAACATTGTCTGCAATACAGACTGGTTCATACTGGTACGCCCACCAGTCTTACTTTATGATTATGTACATATTTATTTTCACCTTTATGATCTATGATTTCCATGACAGGGATCTCTCCTCAGAGATCCCTTTGACTACTTCTTATGCCACTGATTCCCATCACCATTCATTACCATCCATGTTCCATAGGGTCACACTTATGTAGTATTGCACCACACAGCAATCTCTGCCACATGGTGCCTTTATGATAAGAGCTACTTATACTATAGACTAGAGCTCCTCATACGATACAGGCATTACTGCCCCTACAATTATGTAACTAGATAGCTAGATGCTATATAAGCCTGAGAGCCTCTGCTGGTATTCCTGTTAATATTTACCAGATGTTCGGGACTGGAGGAGCTTCCGGAGTTCTGGAGTTCCGAAAGTTCCTGTGCTTCTGGAGCTTCTGAGCTAAAAGTAGTTCTGAGTGTTGAGACTTTCCATATCTTCCGAAGATGGAGGTCTTCTGTTCCTTCTCTTCTAGTGTTTGAAAGTTTACTTGTACTTCTTGCTAGGTTCAAGGCAAGACTTCTCTAGTTCCAAATGCTGGTATTTGAGTAGAACTAGCTAAGGAACATCGTAGGGAATGGTATAGTATTTATAGACAGGGAAGTTGGGCATGGACCAGGCCACGCCATCTATGCGTGGTCAGGCTATGTAAATAGGAAAGGATAGAGTGTGCGGAAATGAAGAAGGCTATGTACAGTGGAAATGAAGGTATCATCCTCATGTATCAAGGGTTTGAAGGGCCATGCTGTCATAAGTGGTTTTCGGAGATTGGATGATATCTCCTAACAAGATGGATTTCGGAAGGTCGTCTTCTGAAGCCTTCTGTATAGAAGCAATAAACTCTAGTCCTGCTAAGTTGATAAAATGAGGTGACTGGTTCCAGTGTAAGTCTGGTCAGAAAGAAAAAAGAATAGTATACTCGAAGATGAAATCGTAATGGTCTATAACAATCCCCAGCTTAGTCTCTTGGGGTTTGTCCCTCAAGCTTGATGGTTATGAGAGTGACCTCACCTTTGGACAGCCTCCAGCTCAGCACTCAGTCATTACCTCATGCATGGCTCTCACTAGGCTTACCATGCTCTCTCCCTTCTTTATCTCTTTGCCTGGCCTCATGGCCATGTTCTCTCTTTTTCTCATATGCTTATGGTTATGCTTACATTTATGGCAACCTATCAGTGCTTCATGGCAGTCATGTCTACAGCTGCACTCCAACATACAGCCTTGAGGGTTGTCACAGCTCCTGGCTTGTGTACCTATATGGCATTAAATCTAGATAGATATTGTGCCCAGCACACTTGTCATCTGTTAAGATCCTGTCTTGTCATGAACTATTGAAGGTTCATGTGGTTATTTCAGATCTTGAAGGAGTGCCTGGCACCTTCCAGGTAGTGCCTCCATTGTTCTAGGGCTTGGATGATGCCCAGCATCTCTTTATCAGCAATGGGGTAGTTATGTTCCTGGTTGGTTATTGAGTGATTGGAATAGGCAACTGGTGCCATTTTTCTTCTTTTAATATTGAAAGCACTGCTCCCATGGCATAATCAGAGGAATCACTTTCTAGACAGAACTAGCAGTCTATATCTGGATAAGCCAGTATTGAATTGGTGGTGAAGTGGGTTTTGAGCATGTCAAACACTTCTTGTTGGCTTGTCCCCCACATGAAGGGTGTTAGACATGTCCTGCATCATACAAAGATTCAACTAAAAACTGTCAACCCTTATCCTTGATTGTGGAAGTTCCTATGCAATCAGAAGTCTTTAATCAAAGAGAATGAAACATATTCATGATGCTAAGTTCTGTCTTGTGCCAATACTAGTCCTTGTCTTGGACTCTTGGTAATATTGGGGAACTGTTAATGTTAAGCCAAGTCCATTGGCTTGATGCTAGAACCTCCTTTTTTATCCTTGTTGTTCTTCTTATTGGAAGCAGACTTCTTTAGAGTCTTTCACTAGTTCACTTGGGACTTGGTATAATTGCATAGAACTAGCTAGGATACATGGGTTACATGTCAAGGATTTATATACTATGGCTGGGAGCACATAGACCAAGTGGTAGTTAACAGGTTGCCCATAAGGACTAGACAAAGTCTGTAGCATAAGAGAAATAGATACATGGCTGTGAGGCCAGGCAAGGATAAAGAGAGAGAAGGGAATGTGGTGAACCCAGTGAGAGCCATATGTGAAGTAATGGATTGAATGCTGAGCTGGAGGCTATCCAGAGGTGAGGCCACTCTTATAGATGTTAAGTTTAGGGGAAACCCCCAAGAGACTAAGCTGAAGAGCACCAGCAAAGGCTCCCAGGTTTATATACACCTGGTATCTAAGTTATGTAATTGTATGTATGTATATACTATAAACTGTATGATAAGATCTAGCCTATAGCATAAGTACCACTTATCATAGAAGCACTGAGGGCATAAAGGGGTGGCAGACCCCTTAACCCTGAGGTTGCCATATGGCACATCATTACATAAGGTATTCCATATAAGAAGTGGAAGAAGAATGATGATGGAGTTCTGTGGCATAAAAGTAGTGAAGGAAGAGATCCCCATCATGGAAATTGTAGATTGTAAAGTAAAAAGAGAATGTGAAGTAGTAGACTGGTTGGTGTACTGGTATGAACTAGTCCATCATGTAGATGACAGTTGCATGCTTGCAACAGTTCCTTTCATTCAATCTATTTCTGGGTTGTGGTGTTTTTGTTAGATGCATCCTGTGTTATACTAAGACTTCCTAGAGACTGTCAAGTTCTGAACTCTCATCAGTGTATCTTTCTTAATTAGTTATTACTTGATGAAGAATGAAACATATCCTTGTGTAAGACTTCTCTTGTATCTAGTCTTATCTTCATACAAATACTGGTTCTTACAATCCTTTGATAGTATTGGGAGCCTTCCAGCTTTATACTTGACCATCTCTAGTTGTCTTGTACAACATAGAATAAGATGTATATGCACAGGTGTATATTTAGCTAAGATACTAGTTAACTACCATAGATCTTTATATACTATAGGAAATGGTGCACAGACCAAGAAAGATCTGTGCCAAATATGGTAAGAGTCCATTATAGTATTACTTATGTATCATGTGTGGTCATGGAGAAGATATAGATCCCCTTCTCATGTTGTAGTAAGTTTTGTTATAGAATGGTATAATTTCTGGTTCAAATATGATACTTTAATCCCTTTGTCTCCAGAATATCAACTCCTAGGGAGTATAGATGCTCTGGCCTTTGGAATCGTCTTGATGGGGCAACTCATCAAGGAGAACTTATTCTCATATTTAGATAACCCCATTATTCCCTTTATGATTGGAGATCATGTTCAATCTCTAGGTTACTAGGAGGACAGCCTCCCTTTTTATTTCTGCCTTCACTACCTCCCATAAGGACTTATATTGAACTTTCATACCTCATGAATATAGTACATTTACCATTTCCACTAGTGACTCACCCTGCAGCAAGCACAGCCCAAGCATGAGGCAACCTCATGGCTTGGTCCGTGCATTTACTTAGTAGTATATGAAGCCTACCTTCTACACCAATGTACCTTAGCTAGTTCTACACAATTATACCAAATTCAAGCAGACTAGAAAAAGACCCTAAAGAAGATCTCCAACCTCTAAGAAGAAAACTAGAAAGACCACAGAAGCAAGTTCACCCATAACTTGGCTTAATGTTAACAAGTTTATTATGAGAGTCATGCCTCTTTCTTCATGTTCATGGTAAGGTCATTGTGAGATCATGGAAAGATGTTGTTCCTCTCCTCATGGTCATAATAAGGTTATCATAAGAGAACAGAAGATGATGGTCTTCTCTTTGTGTTGTGATGGTCTTTATTATTCCTGTAACAAAGTTGTGGTGGAATGGGCATTATGCCCATATGTCTGTGAAGTGGTTGTCCAAATATAGTCAAATGAGCAGAACATGCTTTGAGTGCATGTTGATGTCCTGTTTGTCTCTGTTGTCATGATACAGCCTTGGTGATTCATGAGGTTTCCTATGGTACTGCCATGATAATTAGGATGCTATGATACAGCTGTGATTACTAGGATGGTTTCTTAATGACTGTCTAGTGGCAATGTGGAGAGTAACCAATACTCCTCCCTTCTGCAATAGGTTTAGGTGAATGATTGTGTGTGGTGGAGATTATCCATGTTCTCCCTTCAGTAGTAGATTCTGGTGAATGACTATGTATGGTGGAGAATGTTTATGTTCTCTCTCTTGTGTGGTTATGATTTGTTTGAGGTAGCATATTCCTGGATGAATGAGAGACTTCTCTAGGTGAGAATGTCTTCTGGATATTTGTTATGCTTGACCCGAGTAGGGGCAAATGTAGCCTTAGGTGCTAGTGACTGAGGGTATTGCAAATGGACCACAATGCAACATGGACTTAGCGTTATTCCTCTCTCTTTTCTTATCACACACACAGACACACTTTATCTTATCTCTCACTTCACAAACCCAGCACAAGAGTGCATGGTAGAGGCCAGACCCCCACCAGTCTCAGTACTACTAGGTTCCATCTGGCACAGTGACTCTTGCCCAATCCAGATCTCAGATCTAGGATAACAGAGATCTCAGCCACCTTTAATTTCTGCTTCATAACTCTAGTGGCTTCTCTTCCATCCTGTCACAGCAAGGCTGTGTGCTTCTACTTAATCTCTGCACCTTCTTATTTAATTACTGTGCTGCCTCATTGGTTTGGCAGTGTGTACTTAGTCACTTTGCAGTCATGGCTCTGTCAGCATGACTCACATGCTTACTCAGGCACTGACATGGCCTGAGCTCAATATGCCATTGGCTAGTCTAGACATACAGACTTACCTTAGACATGCTCTTTGGTAGTAGCATAGCCACCATCTATTAATATATAAACCAGAGACTAGTGAGGCTAAGACCTCAGTCTAGTTCTCTTGGTGTATTCCCTAGAACCTAGTGTCTAGCAGCACCATCACTACACTCTCATCACCAGTCCAAGTCCTACAAGGCAACTGAAGTCCAAGCCTACTGCTTTAGGGTTTGATGGTACAAAGGAGCTGTCAACCTCCTGGCAAAGTGGAGAGAAGTGAACAATCAAGTAGGTTGGCCTAGAGGTTCTGAGGTTTGAAGAGGTGCTGTTGACCTTCTAGTAAGGAGAAGGAAAGTGAAAGATTAAGAGAGTTTCAAGGAGGTTTCTGATGCCACTGAGTTCAATGGGAGAACCAGGTGTATTCCTAAGGAAGAACTAGCTAAGGAACATGGGTAGTTCTGCAGGATTTATATACTATTGGGGTATCTAGGATTTGTAATCAAAGGGAATCAAAAAGTGGTGAGTCATCACAAAAGAGAAAAAGTGTCCCAAGAAAAGACAATGGTGTACATGTAGGTAAGATGGAGGTTATGTGGGTGAGAAAAGGAGGACAAAAGAAAGAAGTCAAGGGAAAAACAAGGGATTGTAACATTACTCCCTGGTCAGATTTGAAAATCCACAAGCTTCACCAACTAATTCCTCATTCCTCAGTTGTGTATCTCATAGTTAGTGATGGGC
>JBBPTE010000327.1:0-22490 GCA_038093935.1 Tylopilus cf. pallidocervicolor | reverse complement strand
GAACAGGACTATGGGACATAGCATCAGTAATCGAACCAGAGGACAGAGGTATATGAAAGCCAGATGGCTGTACATAAGGAATGTAGAGTAACAGGAGGAGCTAATACAAAAGGGGTTGAGGTGGAGGCAGTGTTTTGGAGATCTGACACAGAGATGAGAACTCCAGAGTGTTCTGTAGGCAATTGTATGAGGTGTACTGGAGATGGTACTGGAGGAGGGATAAAGGTCTGGAGTTGGGACAAGGCTCAGAGGAGGGGGTTTACAGGAGTAATCAGAGGTATTGGCATGCATATGACAGATTTCACCAATTTGGACAAAGAGGACAGTCTTGAACTTGCATTCAATGTTGGTGGATTTGTCAGTATTTTGGACCAGAAAGGGTCTTTCTAGTCTTTGTTGCAACTGCCACATAACGGACTTAGACATTTTTCACTTTCTTATCTCTTATCTTTACCTTTCGCAGACCTGGCACAAGAGTGCACGGTAGGACTCGCAGTTCCCCAGTCTTCAAGAGTCACATGACCACTCGGAAACTCAGGATCACTAAGTTCTGTCTGACACTGAGATGCTCGCCCGATCTGGATCTTAACCGATTTAGAATACGGAGATCTCCGTCACCTTTTTCATTTCCGCCTTACGCCTCGACAGCGACGGCATTCATTTCCCACCGCCACATCTATGATGCAGCGCACTACATTCATTCCCGTTCACCGCTTCCATTAACTTCATTTCCGTCTCACAGCCTCGATGGCTTCTTTTCCTTTTGATCCCCGCTGCTGTGGACTGACTCATACCTTATCTTGGCTGTGCTGAGCTTGATACGCTACTGGCTAGTATAGACTGTTATCCGGACTCCATGATTGGTTGATACTTGTAGTACAAACGTGTACAAATAAGTCCATAGTCTATATATACCAGGAGACACTGAGGCTATGGTCCTCAGTCTAGTCTCTTGGAGTTTTCCCTTCAAGTGACTTTCGACCTCTTGAGTTACTAGTGCATACCTGAAGCTTCGCTCTACGCGATCTCGCTATAAGGTTGTTTCACTAGACTAGACTCCTTTTACTTCACCTTTGCCCTCGTATCTCAAGACCAAGAGTATGTTGTAACCTACGGACCGTACGGACATCGAGCACAGCGACTAATCGTAGTACACACTCTAAGTGCCGATCTCTTTCCACAGATCTCTCCCTTTGAACCCCACAGATGTAGAGCAGTACGCGCAGCGCATTGCTCGATTCCTTAGCATCCCGATTAATGTAGTCGAAGAGGAGCCGTCAGCAGTCGCTCCAGGAATTGGGCGATTGGGACCAGAGTGTGGAAATCAGTTCGACGACTTCTACGAAGATTTAGAGAGAGAAGACTCGCCCCCACTTCACCCCAGATATCTTACCCAAGCCAACTCGCTCCTAGAGATGTTGGCAGAAGAGTTGGACTCTGGATTGAGCCTGTACGAAGAAGAGGTAGACCCCAACGATTTCTCACCCTCGGCTACGCCACTGCCACTGACCTGCCTCGTCCACGGGCCCCTTCTCCCTCCTTTTCACCACCCGTTTTACGACACGAAATCCCCGTTTACAACATTGATGGAACCAAAAACTCCGCTGGGAGTATTTCTCATGTAGCGGAGCTGGTAGTAGAGTTCCAGGGACATCGCAAAAAGGTCATGGTAGAAGTAACTGACCTCGGGAAAAATGCCTTCATCCTCAGATATGAATGGCTGAAACGTCACAACCCCGAAATAGACTGGACAAAAGGCACGGTCCGAATGACTCGATGCCCACGCCACTGCCATCGCTTGCAGAGCAAGCCCCTCTTCTTACGACTACAAGAAAAAGAGGAAGAGAACCTCCAATACCAGGTCCACATCACCATTAGAGCGCTTGAAGCGCAATGACACGAAAAGAAACAAGATCCGAAACCAGTGGTAGAAGATCTTGTCCCACCTGAATATAGAAAATATTATAACGTATTCTCAAAAAAGGAATCTGAAAGAATGCCATTATACAAACTGTGGGATCACGCCATAGATCTCAAAGATACCTTCAAACCAAAAAAGGGTAGATTGATTCCCCTTTCGGTCACGGAACAAGAAGAAGTCAAAGCTTTCCTAGACGACCAGCTGGCTAAGGGGTACATCCGACCGTCTAAATCCCCCCAAACCTCTCCGGTCTTCTTTGTTCCAAAGAAGGACGGCAAAAAGTGCATGATACAGGATTACCGATACCTAAACGAACACACGGTGAAAAATAATTATCCCCTCCCACTCATATCCCAACTAGTGGATAAACTTCGCGGTGCAAAACTCTTCACGAAAATGGACCTCCAATGGGGTTACAACAACGTCCGAATCAAGGAAGGTGACGAATGGAAAGCCGCTTTCATCTGCTTCAAAGGCGCATTCGAACCCTTAGTCATGTACTTTGGGTTATGCAATTCCCCCGCCACCTTCCAAGCAATGATGAATGAAATCTTTGCTGATATGGACGACGTTGTGGTGGTCTACATAGACGATCTAATGATATTTACCAAGACGGACGATCAAGCCGAACACGATCGAATCGTACTTGAAGTTCTTCGCCGGCTCGAAGAGAACGACCTTTACATCAAACCGGAAAAGTGTACTTTCCGTGCCACAGAAGTTGACTTCCTAGGCATGATAGTCAGAAAAGACGGAATTAAGATGGACAACACGAAAGTCCAAGCCATTCTGGAATGGCCCATCCCAAAGAACCTACGCGGAGTCAGATCCTTCATGGGGTTAGCAAACTTCTATAGACGCTTCATCAAGGACTATTCGAAAGTGGCTAAACCACTCAACGACTTGACGAAGAAAGACACCCCATTCGTATGGACTGACAAATGCCAAGAAGCGTTTGATACCCTCAAGACGCATTTCACCACCGCACCAGTTCTCGCTTACCCGGATATAGATTGCCAGTTCTGAGTCGAAAGCGATTCCTCGGACTTTGCCACTGGCGCAGTACTATCTATTTTAAAAGACGATAAATGGCACCCAGTTGCCTATTCGAGCCACTCGATGACAGATCAAGAACGAAATTACCCCATTGCCAATAAGGAAATGCTAGGCGTCATCCAGGCACTAGAACAATGGCGGCACTACCTAGAAGGTGCTAGGCACCAGTTCGAGATCTGGAACGACCATGCGAACCTCCAATGGTTCATGCAACGTCAAGACCTTAACCGAAGGCAAGCACGCTGGGCTCAATATTTATCACAATTCAACGCACTCTGGGTGCATAAACCAGGAGCCTCGATGGCTAAAGCCGACGCTCTCTCTAGACGAGAGGATCTTTCAGAAGGAATGGACGATGACAATAAAGGAATAATAGTCATCCCCCCGGAGATGATCCGTTTGACTATGGTCTTGATCACTGATGAAGGGGCTCAAATTAGACATCGCATCTTTTTAGAAACATGCAAGCTCTCGGAGCAAGATATATGAGAATTAGAATGCAAGCACGGCTTCCGAGAAGAACGCGACGGCTGCCTCTCCGATGATGACGGTCGCCTTTACGTACCCCTGTCTAACTTATTACGGATGTCGATCATCCAATCCGCTCACGACCCCCCGGTTCATGGCCATCTGGGTTACCAAAAGACCCTGGAAATACTTAGACGTAATTATTCCTGGCCAGGCATGGCTTCAATGGTCAAGAATTACGTCACTAGATGTGACGCATGCCAACGGCACAAGGGATCCAATCAAGCCCCTAGCGGGCTCCTCCAACCACTTCCGATCCCCGAACACCCATGGGAACATATTACGGCAGACTTCATTACGGGCCTTTCCCTTTCCCAGGGCTTCAATTCTATCTTGATGGTAGTAGATTGGTTTAGCAAGGAAGTAGAGCTAATCCCTTGCACGAAAAACATATCTGCTCTAGAAACGGCCAAACTATTTATGAACAACATCTGGAAGCATTATGGACTTCCACTAACAATCACCTCCAACCGCGGACCCCAGTTCGCTTCGGAAGTTATGCGAGAAATCAACCGCAGGCTTGGAATAGAAACCAAACTCTCAACAGCCTTCCATCCCCAAACGGACAGATAATCTGAGATCATAAACAAGGAAGTCGGGAAATTCTTACGAATTTATTGCTTCGACAGGCAAAACGAGTGGGCAGACTGGTTGTCGCTCGCCCAGTTCTCCATTAATCAGAAGAAGCACACCGCCACTAAGAAGTCCCCCTTTGAGGTGACACACCCTCACCCCGTTCAGGCAGGACCCTCCACCTCATCAGCCGCACAAAGCTCAAAAGCACCCGCCGCCGATGATTACCTCAAGCTTCTGTCTGATGTAAAAAAGAACATCGCCGATGCGCAGAAACGCATGAAACGTCAAGCCGATAGACACCGGTCCACGGCACTGGCTTTTACCGTTGGAGACCTAGTATGGCTCTCAACGGAAAACCTTAAACTAACCCACGCTAGCCACAAACTCACAGAGCGATGGCTAGGCCCATACGCTATCACCGCCTTGGCAGGACCAAATGCAGTTACCTTACAACTACCCCAAAGCATGCGCATTCACCCCACAGTCAATGTATCCCGGGTTAAACCCTACCGAGAACGCCTTGAAGGCCAACCGGTTCGACACCCAGGCCCCGTTCAGGTCACGGAGGACAGAGACAACGAGTGGGAACTTGACTATATTGTTGACTCGCACTACAAGGGATGTCGACTAGAATATCTAATCCACTGGAAAGGCTACGATGAGACTGATCGCACGTGGGAACCCGTCGGTAACCTGACAAATGCAGCAAAGTCCATTCGGGACTTTCACACCCGTCACCCGGCCGCCCCCCGAACCCTTTCCATCGACCCCTCCGAATTCCTATTTTTATTCAAACCGACCCACAACCCTATCAATGAAAACCGACCTCCCCAACAAGTACCATTCAACCGCCTAGACACCCTACCCACCCACACCATTAGCCGGATCTAACGTTGGACCCCTTTCCTGATTCGTTGCCTCCCGTGCCCTTAACCTATCCTGGAACCGACTTTCCACCTCATACCCATACATAATACGTCCATCCTCTATGGTCATCCAACTAGGGTTATACGCCGCATACAACACCACATGATAACCAACTACAGAAACCTTAGTAGACCATACGTCATTCAAACAATGAACCACCTACAGAGATGCAAGTTGAGTGCCAGAGGCACCTGCACCACAACACCCATCCATGACAGGCACATGGATAACCCCATCACCGTCACGATAACAAACCACATGAATAGAGCGATAATAGCAACGATGAAGAGTGTAGACGACATATTTCTCCTACCTCTCCATCACCAAAACACACACTTCTTTATACGTTTACAACTCTCCCACGGTCATCTGGAAGCTGACCACTAGAAGGGGGGTAGTGTTGCAACTGCCACATAATGGACTTAGACATTTTTCACTTTCTTATCTCTTATCTTTACCTTTTGCAGACCCAGCACAAGAGTGCACGGTAGGACTCGCAGTTCCCCAGTCTTCAAGAGTCACATGACCACTCGGGAACTCGGGATCACTAAGTTCCGTCTGACACTGAGATGCTCGCCCGATCTGGATCTTAACCGATTTAGAATACGGAGATCTCCGTCACCTTTTTCATTTCCGCCTTACGCCTCGACGGCGACGGCATTCATTTCCCACTGCCACATCTATGATGTGGTGCACTACATTCATTCCCATTCACCGCTTCCATTAACTTCATTTCCGTCTCACAGCCTCGATGGCTTCTTTTCCTTTTGATCCCCGCTGCTGCGGACTGACTCATACCTTATCTTGGCTGTGCTGAGCTTGATACGCTACTGGCTAGTATAGACTGTTATCCGGACTCCATGATTGGTTGATACTTGTAGTACAAACATGTACAAATAAGTCCATAGTCTATATATACCAGGAGACACTGAGGCTACGGTCCTCAGTCTAGTCTCTTGGAGTTTTCCCTTCAAGCGACTTTCGACCTCTTGAGTTACTAGTGCATACCTGAAGCTTCGCTCTACGCGATCTCGCTATAAGGTTGTTTCAGTCTTTGGATGGGAAGTTTGTTTCTTTTCACAAAGTCCCAATCTATGCAGCAAATTTGGGCTCTGGAGTCAATGATTGTGGGGGTTTTGACAATTCATAACATAGATTCAGATGTGATGAGTTTCAAGGGGATATAGAAGGAGTTGGGTTTGGATTTCATGTGTTCTATGATTACATGGTGTAAGGAAGCTACTTTTGTCAACAAGGGCTTCCTGTTTAAAAATCCTCTTGATAGGATTCTATGGTCATGTTGAAGGAGGTGGAGAGGTGTCCTATTATGGCCTCTTCATCATCATCATCTGAGAGTTCTTTGATCTTAGTGGTGTCTACTTTCCTAACCTTTTTGGTTGGTGAGTGGAGGTTAGATCTGGGGGGTCTTGGTGGGGTGTCAGATGGGTACATAGGGCAGGCTTTGGCCATATGGCCTTTCTGTTGGCAGTGGAGGCAGTGGCCTTCTTTGAAACATCTTTTCCTTTTTTCAGGGGTGAGTTTGGTGATCCTATCAATGTCTATGGCATTAGGATCTTTCTGAGCATGGGAAGTGGTTGGGGGTGATATGCTGTGGTGGTTCAAGAGGATCAGGCTTTGGAGATCTGGGCAGTGAAGTTTTTCTGCCAGATATACTGGTTGATCTTGGTGTACCAGTTGTTGACCTTGGTGGGCATGGTGTCTTGGGCACAGAACTTGTCAAGGAGCCAGCTGGGGATGCCAGTTTGTAAGTAATGAAGGATGGTAGACACATGAGTGGTTGCATTGAGCTCTGCTTTGGTCACCTTCAGTTTGAAGGTAGCCATGTACTTGGGGAGGAAGGAGTCTTCTCTGACTCAGGTGGAGGTGAGCCAGGCAAGGGCATTGGCTTTAGAGTTGATGTTTTTGAACGTCTTTTTGAATTTGATGACAAAGAAGGCCCAGGTGCCAAAGGAGTTGGCAGTGAGGGTGGTCTGGGAGAAGGTGGTTGCCCAGGTAAGGGCATTTCCTTTCTTCATATAAGAGAGGGCAAACACGACTTTCTTGTTGTTAATGTTGTAGACCTCTTTATTGACTAAGAGATACATTTGGACAGTGTTGATCCATTGGATTGCCTTGGTGGCAGACCCATCATATTCTTTGGAGGTGGCAATGCGAAGTTTGGTGGATTTTCTGGTAGTCATTGGTGGTGGGGGTGGGGGAGCTACAGGGAACATGGGAGGTTGTATAGGTCTGGTGGTGGGGAATGAAGGTGTGGGGGTTTGTGGAAGTACAGTGGTGGAGGAGAGGAGATGGGCAAGATTGATGGCAGTTTCTAGAGTTTGTTGGATGGGGATGGAAGTATCCTTGGAAGTGAGAGACTCTAGTTCTTCAAGTGATTCAGGAGAAGGAGTGGATGAAGGCTGCCTATGTCATCAGAAGCCCCAGTAGAGGTCTATGGTAGGTCTTCAGGAAATGGTGATGGGGTACTACTTGAAGGTAGGCCCAGTATAGGATGAGCTAGTTCTTTTGTTACGCTCGACCTGGGTAGGAGTGAATGTAGCCTTAGGTGGAGGCATAAGAGTGACAAGGGTTCTGTGAGATGACTAAGGAGTCACAACTGAGGGACTGAGGACCATCAACCTTCTAGCATTGAGAAGGGAGGTAACAATGAGAGTCATACTGAGGTTTGATGAGACTAAGAGCTGTCAACCTTCTAGTAGAGAGAAGGGAAGCAAAAGACTGGTGATTTGAGGAGGAGGGGCAACTAAGAGAGCCAGCCACTAGGTTCAATGGGAGAATCAGGTGTATTCGTAAGGAAGAACTAGCTAAAGAACATGGGTAGTTCTACAGGATTTATATACCATTGGGGTATCTTGTATTGATAATCAAATGGAAAGTTGTGGAAGGTTGAAGAACAAGTATAAGTCAATGGAGGAAGGTAAGTGATGATGAAGCAAGTGAGTAATCGGCCAGTAATGACTAAAGGTGGTGAGGTAATTGGCTGGTGATGATGAGAAAGGAATGAGTCATCGTGAAATGAAAAGATGGTCCAAGAAAAGAGAAGTAAAGACATGGTCATGGTATGGTGGAAACAAGAAGTGAAAGAATTGTAACAGGAGGCCAGCTTCTATCTGCAACATAAGTGAGCCTTTCGATGGAACTATGCATTCCTACAGTTATCTGAATTTGTCAGCTCAAGTCCTCCTATCTCCTACTCCTGACATCTCCAGATAAAATACCAGCAAATGTGGTGTGACATGTATGGAGTGGAGATCTAGGGGAAGTCTGAGGCATGTGTGTTGCCCATTGTGAGCTACCTGCAAACCATGTATTTTGGATGTCTCTAATGGATTTTGGATAATAAGTATTCGCTGGGGTGACAGAATGGTGAGGTATCAGATAAATCAGCTTAGTCTAATGTGACAACCCTCAAGGCTATAGGTTAGAGTGCAGCCATTGACATGACTGCCATGAAGTGC
Organism: Tylopilus cf. pallidocervicolor; assembly: GCA_038093935.1. Taxonomy (NCBI): domain Eukaryota; kingdom Fungi; phylum Basidiomycota; class Agaricomycetes; order Boletales; family Boletaceae; genus Tylopilus; species Tylopilus cf. pallidocervicolor. The sequence continues at coordinate 14,003 of JBBPTE010000327.1, read as the reverse complement.
TGATAGGTTGCTGTAGATGTGAAGTGTGATCATAGCATGAGAGAGAAGGAAGAGTACATGGCCATAAGGCCAGGTGAGGAATTGAGAAGGGAAAGAGCATGGTGAGCCCAGTGAGAGCCATGCATAAGTAATGACTGTATGCTGAGCTGGAGGCTATCTGAAGGTGATGTTGCAAGTGTGCAACTGTCATCTGCACGACGGACTGGTTTGTGCCAGTTTGCAAGACCGGCCTTACTTTACAGTAATACGTACACATTCGTTTCTCACATCTTTACAATCCCATACAGGGATCTCCCCCTGATTCATCTTCTTACGCCACTGATTCCCATGCCATTCACAGTTATGCCCTCTATCTATGGGGCATTACTTACGTACATGATGCGCCACACAGCGACCTCAGGGTAAGGGGTTTGCCACCTCTTTACGCCCTCGGTGCTTCTATGATAAGTGGTACTTATGCGATAGGCTAGACATTATCGTATGATACAGGCCCTAAGCCCTACGATTATGTAAACTTGTGTAGATACATCTATATAAGGTCCAAGAGCCTTAGCTGGTGTCCCCAGCTTAGTCTCTTGGGGTTTTTCCCTCAAGCTCAATGCCTCTACGAGGGCAGTCTCACCTTAGGATAGCCTCCTATTTGGCATAATGGCTGTTATCTATGCACAGCTCTCACTGGGCTCACCGTGCTCGCCCCCTCTTTATTCCTTGCCTGGCCTCACGGCTGTGTTCTCTCTCTTCTCTTACGATTACAATCACACTTTACATTTATGGCAACCTATCAGAGTCCTATGGCAGTCACGTCAATGGCTGCACTCCTACGTACAGCCTTGAGGGTTGTTTCACTAGACTAAGCTGATTTATCTGATACCTCACTGTCTGTCCTCATGGTGAACTTCACACTACTAGCAGAAAACACCTAAAGAGATACACGAAATATGTGGTCTGCGGATAGCTCGCAACGGGCGATGCACATATCCTGAACTTCCCCTAGATCTCTGCCTTGTATACATTGCAGCACGTAAGCTCAGGCTTTATCCGGAGGCCCTAGGTACAGGAGATAGGAGGACTTGCACCAACAAATCCAGATAACTGTAGGAACCCGGAGTTCCACCGAAAGGCGCACTTACGTTGCGGATAGAAGCTAGCCCCCGTTCTAATCCAGATATATGCACCCGACATCCGCATCCTTTCTGATGTGCTTCGGCAGCTTTGCATGATCAACACACAGTCTTTACGTCATGACTAGACTAAGGGCGATCAGATAGCCCAATTTCATACAGACCTCATTTCACTCCCTCACGAGCTGACAACTTTAAGAAGGGGATATGCAGACCCATATCAGGGTACCTCACAGCATACAGCCGCTATGGACCAGGTTGGACCAGGATCCATGGTCATCAAACCATTTAAAGCAGGGTAATCGCACTGCAGAACACTGATTCGACCCTTTCCTGAAACCCCGCGGGCACCATGCCAACAACCGCCTCCTCTTGCAGGCACTGGATCCTCCTATAAGAAGGGGATCATCCTGATACAACACCCGCCACGTCACGGGGGACATGACAAAAATTCCCACCCACCCGCCCTTCGCTACGGGCAAATTTTATGATCTTTTTTTTCACGATTCTGCACCTCTTGATCCATGTCTGGAATCCAGGGTTGCAAGAAGGGGATAGGTAGGGTGAGCATTAGCGAACCCAAAGGAATCATCTAGAGGATGACGGTAAGGGCTGAAGAGTGAACCTTGGAAGCCCAAACCAATGATAGGAGGATGAATAGATAGGAACGATGTGCTAGACGCAGAGTTCCATCACTCTATGGATCACAGATTAAAAACCCGGCGGCATCCATTTATCTGACACTTTTTCCTCTCCCTTAGGAAATTCGACACCGAGTTCTTCGCTACATATAGAGAAGCTAGGTGGAAGTATCTCGTTCCTTCCATGACTCTCTGTCTTTTCCTCTCTCTTCCCCATTCGTTCCTCTAACCGATATTCATCCACGACACTAACCGGCTGGCATAACGACTGTCAGGCTGGAACAATGCTCTGACTTATGGCCAACGGGCCACACATCAAGGTTTAGGTTCATTCGGAGCCTAAACCATAAAAAGGGGATAGTGTTGCAAGCGTGCAACTGTTGTCTGCACGACGGACTGGTTTGTGCCAGTTTGCAAGACCAGCCTTACTTTATGGTAATACATACACATTCGTTTCTCACGTCTTTACAATACTGCATGGGGATCTTCCCCCGATTCATCTTCTTATGCCACTGATCCCCATGCCATTCACAGTTATGCCCTCTATCTATGGGGCATTACTTACGTACATGATGCGCCACACAGCGACCTCAGGGTAAGGGGTTCGCCACCCCTTTACACCCTTGGTGCTTCTATGATAAGTGGTACTTATGTGATAGGCTAGACATTATCATACAATACGGGCCCTAAGCCCTACGATTATGTAAACTTGTGTAGATACATCTATATAAGGTCCAAGAGCCTTAGCTGGTGTCCCCAGCTTAGTCTCTTGGGGTTTTCCCCTCAAGCTTAATGCCTCTACGAGGGCAGTCTCACCTTAGGATAGCCTCCTATTCGGCATAACGGCTGTTATCTATGCATGGCTCTCACTGGGCTCACTGTGCTCACCCCCTCTTTATTCCTTGCCCAGCCTCACGGCCATGTTCTCTCTCTTCTCTTACAATTACGATCATGCTTTATATCTATGGCGACCTATCAAAGTCCTACGGCAGTCACGTCAATGGCTGCACTCCTACGTACAGCCTTGAGAGTTGTTTCAGGTGAGGCCACTCTTGTAGAGGCATCAAACTTGAGGGAAAATCTCCAAGAGACTAAGCTGGAGGACATTCAGCGAAGGCTCTCAGGCTTATATAGATGAATCTGTACAAGTTATGTAAGCATATGTACTAATGTACTATAAACTGTATGATAAGCCTAGCCTATAGCATAAGTAGCTCTTATCATAGAAGCACCAAGGGCATAAAGGGGTGGCAGCCCCTTACCCTAAGGTTGCTGTGTGGTACAACCCTATGTAAGTACTTCCCATGGAAAGGCATAAAGAAATATAAATGACAATGGAGATCAGTGGTGTTAGAAGATATAAAGGAAGAGATCCCCATCATGGGAATCATAGCATGAAGTGTGAAAGAAAGAGTGAATTAAATAAGGCCAGTTTGTGAAACAACCTTATAGCGAGATTGCATAGAGCGAAGCTTCAGGTTTGCACTAGTAGCTCAAGGGGTCGAAAGTCGCTTGAAGGGAAAACTCCAAGAGACTAGACTGAGGGTCGTAGCCTCAGTGTCTCCTGGTATATATAGACTATGGAACTGTTTGTACACGTTTGTACTACAGCTATCGACCAATCGTAGAGTTCGGATAAGAGTTTATACTATCCAGTAGCGTATTGAGCTTGGTACAGCCGAGATAAGGTATGAGTAAGCCCGCAGCAGCGGAGATCAAAAGGAAGAGAAGCTATCGAGGCTGTGGGGCAGAAATGAAGAGAATGGAAGTAGGGCATAGCCCTGAGCGGAAATGAATGTAGTGCGCCGCATCGTAGATGTGGCGGTGGGAGATGAATGCCGTCGCCATCAAGGCGTAAGGCGAAAATGAAAAAGGTGACGGAGATCTCCGTATCCTAAATCGGTTAAGATCCGGATCGGGCAAGCATCTCAGAGTCAAACGGAACTTAGTGATCCCGAGTTCCCGAGTGGTCATGTGACTCTTGAAGACTGGGGAACTGCGAGTCCTACCATGCACTCTTGTGCCAGGTCTGCGAAAGATAAAAGATAAGAAATAAAATGCGTCCGTTATCGCGATAAGAAAAGAAGGTGAAATGTATCTAAGTTCGTTGTCCGTTGTGCAACGATTGCAACACTACCCCCCTTCTAGTGGTCAGCTTCCAGATGACCGTGGGAGAGTTGTAAACGTATAAAGGAGTGTGTGTTTTGGTAATGGAGAGGTAGGAGAAATATGTCGTCTATCCTCTTCATTGCCTCCGTTATTGCTCTATTCGTATGGTTTGTTGTTGTGACAGTGATGGGCTTATCCATGTGCCTGTCATGGATGGGTGTTACGGTGCAGGTGCCTCTGGCACTTGACTTGCATCTCTGTAGGTGGTCTATTTATTGGATGACGTGTGGTCTACTAAGGTTCTTGTAGTTGGTTATCATGTGGTGTCGTATGCGGCGTATAGCCCTAGTTGGATGACCATAGAAGATGGACGTATTATGTATGGGTATGAGTTGGAAAGTCGGTTCCAAGATAGGTTAAGGGCACGGGAGGTGACGAATCAGGAAGGGGGACCAGCATTAGATCCGGCTAATGGTGTGGGTGGGTGGGGAGTTTAGAGTGTCTAAGCGGTTGAATGGTACTTGTTGGGGGGGTCGTTTTTCGTTGATAGGATTGTGGGTGGGTTTGAATAAAAATAAGAATTCGGAGGGGTCGATGGAAAGGGTTCGGGGGGCAGCTGGGTGATGGGTGTGGAAGTCCTGGATGAACTTTGCTGCATTTGTCAGGTTCCTGAGTGGTTCCCACGTACGATCAGTCTCGTTGTAGCCCTTCCAGTGGATTAAATATTGTAATTGGCGTCCCTTGTAGCGTGAATCGACGATATAGTCGATTTCCCATTTGTTGTCTCTGTCCTCCGTAACCTGTATGGGGCCTGGGTGTTGAACCGGTTGGCCTTCAAGGCATTCTCGGTAAGGTTTAACCCAGGATACATTGACTGTGGGGTGAATGTGCATACTTCGGGGTAGCCGTAGGGTGACTGCATTTGGTCCTGCCAAGGCGGTGATGGCATATGGACCTAGCCATCGCTCCGTAAGTTTGCGGCTAGCGCGGGTTAATTTTAGGTTTTCCATTGAGAGCCATACTAGGTCTCCAACGGTAAAAGCCAGTGCTGTGGACTGGTGTCTATTGGCTTGACGTTTCATGCGTTCCTGTGCATCGGCGATGTTCTTTTTCACATCAGAGAGAAGCTTGAGGTAATCATCGGCAGTGGGTGCTTTTGAGCTTTGGGTGGCTGATGAGGTGGAGGGTCCTGCCCGAACGGGGTAAGGGTGTGTCACCTCAAAGGGAGACTTCTTTGTGGCGGTGTGCTTCTTCTGGTTGATAGAGAACTGAGCGAGCGATAACCAATCTGCCCACTCGTTTTGTCTGTCAAAGCAATAAATACGTAAGAACTTTCCGACTTCTTTGTTTACAATCTCAGATTGTCCGTCCGTCTGGGAGTGGAAGGCTGTTGAGAGCTTCGTTTCTATTCCAAGCCTGCGGTTAATTTCTCGCATAACCTCCGAAGCGAATTGGGGTCTGCGATCGGAGGTGATTGTTAGTGGAAGTCCATGGTGCTTCCAGACATTGTTCATAAATAATTTGGCGGTTTCTAGGGCGGATATGCCTTTTGTGCAAGAGATTAGTTCAACTTCCTTGCTAAATCGATCTACTACCGTCAAGATAGAATCGAAGCCCTGGGAAAGGGGGAGGTCTGTGATGAAGTCTGCCGTAATATGTTCCCATGGGTGTTCGGGGATCGGAAGTGGTTGGAGAAGCCCGCTAGAAGCTTAATTGGGTCCCTTGTGTCGTTGACATGTGTCACATCTAGTGACATAATCTTTGACTGTCGAAGTCATGCCCGGCCAAGAATAATTACGTCTCAGTATTTCCAGGGTCTTTTGGTAACCCGGGTGGCCATGAACCGGGGGGTCGTGAGCGGATTGGATGATCGACATCCGTAATAAGTTAGACGGGGGTACGTAAAGGTGACTGTCGTCGTCGGAGAGACAGCCGTTGCATTCTTCTCGGAAGCCGTGCTTGCGTTCTAATTCCCGTATGTCTCGTTCCAAGAGTTTGCACGTTTCTAAAAAGATGCGATGTCTAATTTGAGCCCCTTCATCAGTGATCGAGACCGTGGTCAAATGGATCATCTTCGGGGGGATGACTAATATTCCTTTATTGTCTTCGTCTATTCCTTCTGAGTGATCTTCTCGTCTAGAGAGGGCGTCTGCTTTAGCCATCGAGGCTCCTGGTTTATGTACCCATAATGTGTTGAATTGGGACAAGTATTGAGCCCAGCGTGCTTGCCGTCTATTTAGGTCTTGACGCTGCATGAACCATTGGAGGTTCGCGTGATCGTTCCAAATTTCAAACTGGTGTCTTGCTCCTTCTAGGTAATGTCGCCATTGTTCTAGTGCTTGGATGACGCCTAGCATATCCTTATCGGAAATGGGGTAGTTACGTTCTTGGTCTGTCATAGAGTGGCTCGAATAGGCAACTGGGTGCCATTTATCGTCTTTCAAAATAGATAGTATGGCACCTGTAGCGAAGTCTGAGGAATCGCTTTCTACTCGGAACTGGCAATCTATATCTGGGTAAGCGAGAACCGGTGCAGTGGTGAAATGCGTCTTGAGCGTGTCAAACACTTTTTGACATTTGTCAGACCATACGAACGGGGTGTCTTTCTTCGTTAAGTCATTAAGTGGTTTGGCCACTTTTGAGTAGTCTTTGATGAAGCGTCTATAAAAGTTTGCTAACCCCATAAAGGATCTGACTCCACGTAGGTTCTTCGGGACGGGCCATTCTAGGATGGCTCGGACTTTTGTATCGTCCATCTTAATCCCGTCCTTTCCGACTATCATGCCTAGGAAGTCAACTTCCGTGGCGGAAAAAGTGCACTTTTCCGGTTTCACGTAAAGGTCGTTTTCTTCGAGCCGGCAAAGAACTTCGAGTACAATTCAATCGTGTTCGGCTTGATTGTCTGTTTTGGTAAATATCATTAAGTCATCTATGTAGACCACCACAACGTCGTCCATATCAGCGAAGATCTCATTCATCATCGCTTGGAAGGTGGCGGGGGAATTGCATAACCCGAAGTACATGACTAAGGGTTCGAATGCGCCTTTGAAGCAGACGAAAGCGGCTTTCCATTCATCGCCTTCTTTGATCCAGACGTTGTTGTAGCCCCATCGGAGGTCCATTTTCGTAAAGAGTTTTGTGCTGTGAAGTTTATCCACTAATTGGGATATGAGCGGAAGGGGATAGTTATTTTTAACCGTATGTTCATTTAAATATTGGTAATCTTGTACCATTTGCTTTTTACCGTCCTTTTTCGGAACGAAGAAGACCAGAGAGGTTTGGGGCGATTTAGAGGGTCGGATGTACCCCTTAGCCAGCTGGTCATCTAGGAAGGCTTTGACCTCTTCTTGTTCTGTGACCGAGAGGGGAATCAATCTACCCTTTTTCGGTTTAAAGGTATCTTTGAGATCTATGGCATGATCCCACGGTTTGCGTAATGGCATTTTTTCGGACTCCTTCTTTGAGAATACGTTATAGTACTTTCTATATTCGGGGGGACAAGATCTTCTACCACAGGTTTAGGATCTTGTTTCTCTTTATTTATTTGCACTTCTAGCGCTCTAATCATAGCGTGGACCTGGTATTGGAGGTTCTCTTCCTCTTTTTCCTGAAGTCGTAAGGAGAGGGGCTTGTTCTGCAAGCGATGGCAGTGGCGTGGGCATCTGGTCATTCGGACCGTGCCTCTCGTCCAGTCTATTTCGGGGTTATGTCGTTTCAGCCATTCATATCTGAGGATGAAGGCGTTTTTCCCGAGGTCGGTGACTTCTGCCATAACTTTCTCCCGATGTCCCTGGAACTCAATTACTAGTTCTGCCGCATGGGAAATGCTTCTGGCGGAGTTCTTGGTTCTGTCGACGTTGTAAACGGGGATTTCGTGTCGGAGTTTTGTAAGAGGAAGTTTGGTGTCTTGCGCCCATTTTCGGTCGATAAATATAGCATTGGCTCCGCTATCCAGTAGGGCCTTAGTGTGGGTATAATTATCTTCGCGTCGATTAGCGAAGGGGGCGATGCGGATATCTAGAAGGATTTCTCGATCTAGATGTAGGTTCCTGACAAAGATGTCTTCGGGAAATTCATCTTTGGCAGTAACATGTAATGGAGGTGTAAGAGGGGAATTAAGTACCAGTGTAACGCCCCGGCCAAGCCTCTGAGAGGGCTCCCCTGTCGGCAATGGAGAATCTGTTAGGTTAGGAGAAAATTGTTTGGGGATGTCTGAGGTATCTGATTCCATACATTCGTCGATCGTTAGTAAAGAAAATCGATTCGTAGAAGAAATATTTTTGGATTTTTGTACGTATATAGGTGACCATGAAGAAAAAGAAGTTTGTCTGGCGGGGCCCTTACCATTCCCAACATGGTTTAGGCTTGGCCTTTTCCCGATTTCGTGGCTAAGCCTTCGTAATCCCAGAATCAAGCCTGGGTGGCCTCGAAGTCCATTTCTTGTAAATTGGCCATGTAATCACGGCCCTTTCCTTTAGGCTCCGGTTTTGGCGGCGGAGCGGCATTACTGTTTGTTCGGCTCCTCTGTGTGGAGCGAATGTCCCTTGTGGTGCTTTTATCCTCTTCCCAGGAGGTCGCGCCTTCGTCGTCTGAGGTGCAGACATTTCTAAGCCGCTTTTTGGAGCAATCCTTTTGGTGGGATCTGTCGCGGACCGATTTGTAGCCACATTCCGGACACTTTTTGAGTTCTGGATGTCTGCAGTCACGTGTAAAGTGGCCTTTTCCGCCACAACTGAAGTATTCGTGCGACGTGGTCTTGGTTGCGTCAATGTCCATTGCATTAGGGTCCTGGGAGGGTTTCCTTAGTTCTGTCCCTCGTGCTATGCCCCTCACAAGGAGTTTCATCAAATTTTCTCGTTTGCCTTGTATTTTTAGGTAATCGGTGAAGGCATCGAGATCTTGTGGGTAGCCGTGCTCCCGCATGTATCTTTTCATGATTTCTTGGTTGGCGTGGTGATAGAGAAGATCAATTAGGTGTGCTGAGTGGAGCTCTGCTACGAATTGGTGTGATTCGAATTTGGATAGGAATGTGGCCATGTCCATCTTTCCTTGTGTGAGATGAAGTAGTTGTTGTTTATGCCACTCTTTGTCGTTGATGGGGTGGAAGTGCGCCATCATTACTTTAGTAAATTCTTCCCAGGAGGGCCATCCTCTGGTTTGTGCTCCTTGGAAGATAGTGTTGGCGACCTGTGCTGCGTCGCCTCTCTTCATTCATGAGAGTACGGCCCGTACAGCCGTGTTTTCATTTAGTACTCGGGGGTTTTCGGCTTTCCACATGAGGATTTTCCCCCACCATTCATTGAATACTCTACCCCTGGTTCCATCGAAGTCTCCGGGGTCTGCGATAATCTTTGAGAGTTTTGGTTCGGCCCTTGGAGCCACTCCCTGAGCTCCGACGGGTGTTGCCGCAATTTGGTCTTCTGCTTGCGTAAGGTCGTCCCTTAGTTGTTGTATCGTCAGTCGTTGACGATCGATGATTTCAGAGAGTCTTTCCCGCTGTTGTCGTGCAGAGAGGTGGGATTCTTCTGAGGCTTCGAGGTATAGTCACAATTGTGCTCCTACTTCTGTGATATCTTGGTCTCGGTGAAGACTTAGAGCCGTGAGGGTTGCAGCCAGTATGGGAGGAAGGACTGTTTGGGGGGTTGCTGGTTCGTGGGGTTGGGATCCAGACATGATGAGCGAGGGGAGTTTATTCTTTCTTTTACAAAAACTTCTTGTAATCTACCCTTTCCACGTTCCTCAGCCTTTTTACCGATTTTGGGATATGATATCTGGTAAGGGGGCCTTGTCCTATTTTAAAGGCTGTCTTTTGGTAGACTTTCTTCTGCCGTTTGATAGGAGGAGGGGGAGGAGACAGTGTGAGCGACGATAGGGGTGAGAGAGAGTCTAGCTCGATCTCTGAATGTTCTCACTTCTTCGGTCTGGAGCTTTCTCTTAAGGAAAGCCTTATGATGATTGGCAAGGGCTCCCGCTTGATAGGCGGAGCGGAGGTCGCTCTGTCGGGGGTGGTGTCGTAAAACGGATGTCCCGGCGGTGGGAGTAGGGGCCCATGGACGTGGCGGGTGAAGGGTGGCGGTGATCTCTCTGGGGTGAAGTCATTCGGATCGACTTCGTTCTCTTCTTCGTACGGGTTCAATATAGAGGCCAAGTCTTCTTCCAACCTCTCTAGCCACGAGATGGCTTGGGTGTGGAAGCAGGGGTGAATCGGTGGTGAGGGGTCTCGCTCTAAGCTCAACAAGTCGGAGGTAAAGTCGTCTGGTGCTCCTCCAGACCCTAGTCCCAACAGCCCAACTTCTAAGCCTGCTGCTGACTGTTCTTCTTCAACTACTTTAATCTGCGAGTTCAGGAACCTAGCAATACGCCGTGCGTACTGTTCTTGGTCCTGGGTTGTTGAAGGGAGGGTTCTGTGGAAAGAGATCGGCACTTATAGTATGTACTTATCGTTAGTCGCTGTGCTCGATGTCTGTACGGTTCATAACTATTATAACGTACTCTTATCTTGAGATACGAGGGCAAAGGTGAAGCTAGAAGAGTCTAGTCTAGTGAAACAACCTTATAGCGAGATCGCGTAGAGCGAAGCTTCAGGTTTGCACTAGTAGCTCAAGGGGTCGAAAGTGTTAACGTTAAGCCAAGTCACGACAAAGGCTTCCTTGGTGATTTGTCTTATTCTTTCAGCAGAGATGTCTTCCAAGTGTGTTTATTCTTCTTTGGTGTCTTTCACTAGTTCGCTTGTAACTTGATATGATTGCGTAGAACTAGCTACGGCTACAAGTGTCTACTGATCTCTCTTATACTAGGGTGATTCGGGCACGGACCAAGGCATGAGGATACCTCGTGTCGGGCTATGTCCCTACTGCGGAATGAGTCAAAGACAGAAATGAATATAACACATGTTCCCCTCGAGGTAGAGAAGCTGAACGTAATACCTCGAGGTATGGCTATGCGATGGAAATGAAAGGGAGGCAGTCCCCTAGCTACCAGGGAGATTGGGTGCGATCTCCAAGCATAATTGGAGTAATGGGGTTTTCTAGGTAAGCGTAAAGGTTCTCCTCAATTAGTCGCCCCATAGAAACTATACCAAAGGCCAGAGCGTCCTCCCTAGGGAGAGACCGATACTCTGGGGGAGAAGGAATTAATGTATTGTATTCAAACCAATAATCGTACCGTTCTATAACATTACCCCGTTCGTAGAACTGAAGCACTGCTTCAGTTATTTTTCCCTGCATTTGCCCTTTAAAAAGAAACTCCTCCTCCGTCTGAACAGTGGCCCTCGTTTCACACGTGTACTTCCAGGTCCTCGTCGGAGTCGTATCTGGCTCGATGTAAGGGGCACTCGATTCGAGAGTGGCCCAGCGAGTTGCATACGGGACATTGTACTTGTGGGCAGAACTTTTGAGGATGGCCTGGAGCACTTGTCTTGCAGTGAGGGCATGTGTAATGCGGGCATTCAACCCGGAAATGGCCCGGCCGGTTGCAGGTGAAACAACGCTTTTCAGTCTGACTAAATCATTGTGTACTAGTCGTTGCTCCCGGGTCATCGATTGCAACAAGCTGGGCGGGAGCGGTAGCACGTCTAGGTGGAGGGGGAAGAGGTCGTGTGTAGCATGGAGAGGGTGTTCTGGGGTGGTATTCCCTATCAGGTGTTGTAGCTCTTGGAGGTTCCGCCTGGTAGATATACGGTTGGCTTCGTCTTCCTTGGATAGCTGATGCGATAAACGTGTCTGGGGATTCGACCGTTGCCTCCTCTTGTCGTTGCCTCCTGGGTCATCCGCAGAGTGGTTCTGTCCTTCTGGCGACCTGAGGCGGAGGAGTGCTGCAAAAGGAAAGGGGGGTCCCTTCTCTAGAGCTATTGACCACGGTAGTGGCCCCTTCTTTTTCTATTTCTCCCTCTTCTTGTTCCCTAATGGGGATTCTTTCCCCGCTGTCCCTATTCCTCCACATCCTTCTCATGGCTTCGTTAAAGTCTTCATCGAAGAAGCCGGTTTCCCTGAAGTAATCGTCTCGTTCCCCAGTGGAGAGAGATGCGAGGATGGAAAGGAGGAATGGGGAGAGAAGTTCCGGTAGGAGGTTATTGATGACTCCGAAGAATCCGTCGTTGTGTAGGAGGTCGAGGACTCTTCTTTTGGCATCCGCTAGGGCGCAGGTCATAGCGTTGTCGTATGGTGCTGGGAGTCCTTGTGGGCAACAGAGACTGTGGGTGAGCAAGAGGGTTTTGAATGTTCTATATAATTCGATGCCCTCGATGAGGCGGTGGTTTTCAGTATACCACGGGTCTCGCTCTAGGGCGTAGCAGGCGACCGCATTTCCTATGACGATTCCGTAGAGCATTCTGTGGATGTCGGCTGGGAGGCGTTGTACTTGGATGGGGAGTTTCTTGTTGAGAACGGTGGGTGTGAGGGTGGAAGACATGTTGTGGTTGTTTATCGGCTGGGTGAGGCTGATGGGTATTTTTACTCCAAGTTTTGTCGGGTTTTATACGCTTTAAGGATGGTCCGTGCGTTTGTTAAGTTTCGTTCCGGTTCCCACATGTTTTCTGATGTGGGATATCCTTTCCACGCCACTAGGTATTGTCTTCGGTTCCCGCTTCCTCGGTATGAGACAATTTTTTCGACTTCGAATTCTTTTTCCCCTTTTATTGATATTGGTGGAGGTTCAGCAAAACTGGGGCCATGTTCCTGAGTTTGTTTATATGGGGATAGTAGGAAGGCGTGGAACACGTCATGAATTTTCCATTGCCTCGGAAGTTTTAATTTATACGTGATAGGAGATAGGACCTTGATGATTTCGAAGGGTCCTTCTCTTTTTGGTGCGAATTTTCTTGATTCATAATGAGTTTTGAGGTTTCTTCCTTCTAGCCATACTTTTTCTCCTACTTTCCATGGTTTGAAGTTTGACTTTGTTCTTTCCTTCATTATTCTTTGTATTATCTCGTGCGCAGCTAGAGCTTCCTTTCGTGCTTCTTCTATTTCTTTTAGTCTATTTTCTAAGTGTGGGATGAACGTTTTTCCAATCTTCGGGTAGCTTCTTGGTTCGTATCCATACATAAGGTAGAATGGAGTTTGTCCAGTTGAGGAATGTACGGCAGAATTGTGGGAGAATTCGGCGATTGGGAGAAATTCGGCCCATTTTGATATGTCCTTTCTACAGAATATCCTTAGGTAGGTTTCTAGTTCTTGATTTACCCTTTCCGTTTCTCCATCGGTTTGTGGGTGGAACGCCGTAGATAGTTTTAGGTCGTATTTTAGCAGGCGAGATAGTTCTTGTGCGAATGCTGAGGCAAATTGGGGTCCTCTGTCGGATATGCATGAGTCATGTAGTCCAAAGCGAGGGAACATGTTTTTGAAGAAGAGGGTGGCTATATCGGCAGCAGATGCTGTTTTATTCGTTTTTAGGAAAATTACCCCCTTCATAAGCCCATGGTCGACCACGACCAATATAGAATCTGCGCCATCGCTGGGGGGTAGGTCGGTGATAAGATTGATTGAGATCTGCTGGAATGGGCGGGTGGCTTTAGAGTGGATTGGAGATAGTGCTGGTGTGCTGGGGTGGGTATTTGCTTTATAGGCTTGGCAAATTGCGCATCCAGTGACATATTTCCTGATAAATGAGGTCATTCCTGGCCACCAGTAGTCTCTTTGCGTGCGGGCGATGGTTCTGAGGATTTCTTCATGTCCTCCGATGGGGGAGGAGTGGAGTTCCTTGAGTAGTGGGTTGCGAAGTTCGGGGGGTATATACAGCCGTTGTTTGTAAAAGAGTTGTTTGTCCGAGTAGGTCCAATCAGCGGGGGACGCTCTTTTGAACAGGGATATTTCTTCGTGTATGGCTTGTAGTGCTTTGAGGACTAATGGATCTTTTGTTGAGGAGCTTTTTATTTTTTCTGCTAATTCTAGATCTATCTTTCTGACGAATAGATGGTTTGGTAGTAAAGTGATAGCCTGGTTATCTTCTGTGGTGTTTACTTCGTTTTTGCGGGAGAGGGCGTCTGCTGATGCCATCTTTGTTCCTGGGGTGTGGATGAAAAGCAGGTCAAAGTCTTGAAGGAAAAGTTGCCATCGTGCTTGTCGTCGAGAGAGTTTCCTTGGTTCTTTGAAGTACGTGAGGTTTTTGTGGTCGGTGAGGATGGTTACGGGGA
>JBBPTE010000326.1:8494-19748 GCA_038093935.1 Tylopilus cf. pallidocervicolor | reverse complement strand
GGCTTGATGGTGGAGAAATGAGGGTCACGGTATTTGGTCTTGCAGTAAATTGCTTGGAAATCATCGATAGCCAACAGGACTGGGAATCTATAAGAGGGATGAAAACCAGTCGATGACATGCGCAAGTGAGTGCCTTACTGGGTCTGCTTCTCTAGTTCCTCCATCAATGCCGCCAAGATTGTTGGTGCCAATGCGCGTTCCTTGATACCTGCCCTCACAAGGTCGGAAAGTGTGGTGCCTGATGGGATCGTCGCTCTGCGTTCCAGCTCGACGTCTACCGTCGTTTTGAGCTGGTCTAGTCGTTGACCGTTTACGGTCAAAAAGCGTTGAAGGGTTTGGAACGCAAACGTGGCCTGCTGGTACAGGCGAGTACGAGGGTCGTAAGCGTAAGTCGTCGTCGAATTCACAAGATTTATTGCTGTAAACGTTTGAGCGAAAAAAAACCGATGTTCAGGTGGTGACATACCTCGGGGGAAGTAGAAAACGATCCAATCGCGTGTGTGGCAGTACTGCAACGCTTGAAGTAACAAGACGCTCTTCCCGCATCCCGTAGCGCCGGCTGACGGCGTGTCAAGGAAATGTACGACAAAAGACAAATTGTCCTACTGAAGACGAGTCGGTGATCGGCACTTGGAGCCTGACTGGCGATGTCGAGTCTATTTACGACATCTATAGTGACGTCGCGCACTACAGAACACGGGGTGGAAAGAATTCGAAACTGAAAACCATTGAATGATTGGTGTACCATGCCTCGGCATACAAACTGACCTCGACTAATAGATTCCGAGGAAGACCGAATATCCGGAACGGGTCCTTGTCGTTGTGAGGGAATTTGAGTGCTTGAGAGACGACCGCGGGGGTGATCGTTTCCTGGCGACGCGTAAGGAGAGAAGTCAACAGAGACAGTGGTGAATGCTTACCGGATGAAATGGTTGCGGTGTGAGTCGACTGATATGGTCAGGTTGAAACAGCGGGTTGGTCAGTTGGGAAGTGGGCATCGGAAGGAAGGCCTGCAAGACAATAGTGAGCGACACGACAGCGCAGCGCAGCGATGGACGTGCCGTGTCCCTCCTCCGCCTGCCAGTTGGCTGTTCGCCGGGAACGTCTGACGCACCCTCGCCGTCGCGGATGCCGGTCTTGCGCTTGAAACCAGACGGTGTCGCATACGCTCTGACCTGTACCAAAGAACGGGAAACGCGTCTGCTGAGCGTCGCCATCGTCGGTCCATTCGGAAATAATTTCTCGACTTTTAGCACAGATCACGTGATTCTATGCAAGATGTACAGTTCTAGATCTAATGAGGTGAACGCTCACGTGACCTGACGCGTTCACCATCGCCCATCTGCACGTCGACGCCGGCAGCGCGCATGGCCAAACGCAAGCTGGACGACGACGACGACGAGGCGCGCGATCAGCCCCGAAAACTCCCCGCTGTTGGCACCAATGCGAGCACCCGGCCCCGACGCCCTGCTGGACTGACGAAACCAGACCCTCCAAGGCTCACCGTACCGCGTCGCACTACCCGCGCCACCAGTGCGCCCCCCAAACCCTTTGCTGCGGCCGTCAGATCCAGGGGTCGCGTTGTCTCTGGTTCCGCGCGCACCACGGATGCTCTCCGAGATCTCCAGACAAAAGTCACCTCGCTCGAGGGCGCACACACAGCCAATGCACTCCGCATCGCCCAACAAATGGACGCCGAACGCGTCAAGGTGGCAGAGATCCAAGCAGACCACCGCGCACTCTACAACGAGCTTGCGTCATCCCGAGAAGCGGAACTGGATAAACGGCGCCAGCTCGTCGACTCCATTGAAGAGCTCGAGAAAATTCGCCACAAGCATGCAAAGGACATTTTGGAATTCGAAACGCAGCTCCAGAAACGCGCAAACGAGATCAGGCAGCTTTCAGAGGACCTCCGAGTCGCAAAGAGGGACCTCGACAAAGAACGAGCGAGCGTCACCTCGCTCGAATCCACAGTCTCGAACCAGTCGGCAGCCCAGATAACCCTCTATGCACAGATGAATGC
This sequence comes from Tylopilus cf. pallidocervicolor, assembly GCA_038093935.1. Lineage (NCBI taxonomy): Eukaryota > Fungi > Basidiomycota > Agaricomycetes > Boletales > Boletaceae > Tylopilus > Tylopilus cf. pallidocervicolor. The sequence continues at coordinate 17,725 of JBBPTE010000326.1, read as the reverse complement.
CCTTCAGACAGAGAGAGACGCATTGCAAGCTCAACTCGATACCGTATCGTCGACAGCCTCACAGCAGAACCTCGATCACCAGTCCGCACTTAGGCGGATAGCTTTTCTCGAGCAAGAGGCGAGGGAGGCAGAGATGGTCCGCCGAAAGCTGCACAACATGGTCCAGGAGCTCAAGGGAAACATTCGCGTTTTCTGTCGCGTCCGGCCAGTCCTCCCTCATGAACTTGCTGCCCCTCCCACAGGTGGAGCACGTTCAGGACCGTCCTCGAACGGTGGTCCAAATCCAGGAGATCAGGCAAAGACCCTCGTGGCAGATATCACATTTCCAGACAAGAGAGATCACAGAGAAATCGTTCTCACTTCCTCCGGTTCGAGTGCAATGGGACAAGAACGAAAAGAGGTCTATTCATTTGCATTTGATCGGGTAAGAATTGGCTTCCATTCCAGAATTTACCACTCATGATCGGGCAAAGGTGTTCGAACCCGAGTCTACGCAGGTCGATGTCTTTGAGGAAATCTCACTTCTCGCACAAAGTTGTGTAGATGGGTATAACGTTTGTATTTTTGCATATGGCCAGACAGGTTCTGGTAAATCCTTTACCATGGAAGGTGGCACCGTAAGTTCGTCCCCGGCCACATCCCCGTCTGTTGACAAGTCTTCGTAGACCGAAGCTACCGTAGGCATGATACCCCGTGCCGTCAACGAAGTATTCAGAGCCGCAGACACACTAAAGAGCAAAGGCTGGGAGTACAACATGGAGGGACAGTTCTTGGAAATTGTGAGCATCCCCCTCCCCTCTGATCGATTGTCGCTCACCAGAAAATGCTACAGTATAACGAAACAATCAATGACTTGCTTGGCAAGGGTGAATTTGACAAGAAGAAGCATGAGATCAAACATGAGAAGACTGCGACAAGTGCAACTACGCGAGTGACTGACGTCAACGTGATGCCCCTGCATACTCCCCGTGAAGTCTCGGCGCTTTTGCGACTAGCGAATTCACGGCGCACCGTGGCAGCAACGCTTATGAACGAACGTTCATCACGGTCGCATTCGGTCTTTACTCTGCGAATTTCTGGATGCAACGAACACACGGGGGAGCGCTGTGAAGGGAGCCTCAACCTCGTCGATCTAGCAGGAAGTGAACGGTTAAACTCGAGTGGCGCTGCTGGGGACAAGGAACGCCTGAAAGAGACGCAAAACATTAATCGCAGCTTGAGTGCACTGGGAGACGTCATCGCCGCGTTGGCGGAGAAGGGAGAGAAAGGGGAGAAACACATTCCGTACAGGAATTCGAAGGTGGGTCGATCACCCATGCATACTCTCGCGACTTCCTCTCTTATTTTTGATTGGTGATCTTGTGGGGATCTTCGCCAACCTGTGCTGCCGTGCCTCCCTTTGCGTCCGATTCTTTGCCCTGGGTAGCTCACTTACCTTTTGCAACATTCATTGAGCGGGCACTCGAAAACGCTGGTGTGTTCACATCTTGACTTTGCCCGCTGCTGTGTTGTTCATGACCGGTGTCTTGCAAAGATGATCTTGAACCTCTCCCCACTTGCGGCACACCTCCACGAGTCATTGACATCACTGCGGTTCGCAACCAAGGTGAGAATGAAACACGCCAAGCAGACCTGGCTCATTCCTCACTCCACACTCATTTGCAGGTCAACAACACCACAGTTGGCCCGGCCAAGAAGCAGGTCCGCGGCGCAAGCTGATACAATCACAGCCATTGCTCACGTATGACTTTGATTGAGTCTTATCTCTCCTCGTGCTGGAGGGTCGCTTATGCCATCCGACGATCTCAGGCTCGGGAAGATACACACTCTTCGCAACGATTGTATTATATTACACAAATACATAGATACGCCGTGCGTGGATGCAGGGCCTGACGCGATACTGCGCGGCGAAGACGCAATCACTTACACGTCAAGGTCGGCTAGACGGCGTCCCCCCATTTTTCTTGAGAGCTTCACGTCTGACATTGGCAGACCACATGAAAAAGTTGCAGCGGTATTTGTGGTCCACCTCTTCGCGAGGCCGTTCCCCTTTGCCCTTGTCATAACCAGGTCCGACTGGGCTACAATATCCGCCGTTTAAGTGGCCGGCCCGGAAATTTTGAGATCCCGGATAGAGATCAAATTGAGTGTTAGTCGACGACGCGAACGCATCCCCGAGGAGGATAACGTACCGAGAGCAGATGAAGAACGTTTTCCCTTTATTCGGTCCTGGCTTATTCACAGTGTACTCCTTGGCGGGTTCACCGTGGATTGTGCATTTAGGGGGTTGGATGGGTGCCATGAGCTGGGACCAGGCTGCTTTGCTATTGGAGCATGATCCGTTTCTCGTGGAGGATGTCAATGGGAGCGGCTCCGCTGTTTGCGAGGAGGCGAGCTGGAGCGCAAGCTGATAGTCCGTGTCAAGATCGACGTCCGAGGAGAGCTGCGGCGGATGCTCGGACGCGCTCCATTCCGTTTGTGAGGCCAATGCGCCCTGAGGTTCGGAGTGCTGGGGAGCGAAGAACGCGGCGAGGGTGCGTTGTCCAGATCCCGATCCGATATCAGAGCCGGCATACCTGATTTTGTCCTTTTGCTTCTTGCTCGGTTTCGACGCGACTGCTGCTGTTGGCGGATCCGTCGACTTGCGTTTCAGGGGTGCAACGCGTTTCGTTACGGGGTCGCCACCGCTCTCCGAGGGCGAAGGCGTGGGTGTTTGCGATAGGGATGCAGGCCCGGTCGCGGTCGTTAAGAATGGAAGCGATTCAGATGTAGTCGTAAGGTCTGGATCCTGAACGAGGTCCGGCGGCACAGCCTCGGGTAACTGGGGAGTGGCATCCATGGATAAGATAGCCGACACTTGCGATGAGGACGGAGACGGCGATCCCGGCGGTTGCGAATCGCGCGTGGTATCGCTTGCTGTGGGTGCTGTTGGCATTTTCGCCCCCTTGGCGAAAAATGAGGATAATAACGTTTGCTTGCCGGAAAACTCGTCCCAGCGTCGCGCCGCGAGCCGAGGGGGCTCGGCTTGTTCGCCGTGTACTGGCAATGCTTGACGCAGGGAGAGTTTTTGGCCGGATGGGGTCGTAATCTCGTCGTGGAGATCGATGAATATGGGACAATGGTCAGAACCCTTGAGAGAAGGCTGGATATCGCCGTGCTTTATCCATGGGAGCATGCCCTGCGTAACGAGAATGTAATCTACGCGCGTCCCGTAATTTGTCTCCCGCGCTGAGATCTTGGTGTTCCAACCTGTGTTGTTAAGGAAATTGATAAAGAAGGCTGGAGAGAGGAAAAACGCGCGTCCTACATGTGTACATTCCCTTCCTGCCAGGCCAAAATGAGCGCACGACGTCTGTCATGCAGCCGTTTGGAGTAAGCCAGCTGTTGAACCAAGCTCGGGCAGGGTGATCATGAAACGTCGCCGCGTTGCTGGCAAGATGGCCGTCACAATGGTCGAGCGGCGCTGCGCAGATGTTTATGTCACCGAGTACGATAACCTCGCGTCCTTCGGCGACGAGCTTATTGACGCGTTCTTGTAGCATAAAGTGATAGTTCATCTTGAAGGGGAGACGGGCATCAGATGTTTCGTTAGGGCAATACACATTGATAAGGACGAAGAGACCAAAATCGAGCACGAGGGCCCGTCCTTCCGCATCGAGCGCGACGAGATCTGAAGGCATACTGTGGTTGTCGTCGGGCATCAGTTCCATTTCGTGCGCAGAGGGATATGAATGTGATATGCGTTCGTCTGTCGTAAGCGGTAGTTTTGGCTGGACTGTCCCTGAGAGACCCTCTTCCGCTTTGAGTGGTGTGAGGGAGCGAGAGTCAGTATAGACCGCGACGCCGCTGTAACCGCCTTTACTCGCGGGAAAAGAGAAAAAGGCGTGAAATGGATCGGGGACGGCGAGGTTTCTGTCGAGCGTGCTCCGTGAAGCTTTCATTTCTGGGACGGGGTGAGATGCACGGCACGGACCGAGGGCGAAGAAATGACCTTGAAAGCAAATGACGTCTGCTTGGAGGTGGAGAAGAATGTCGTGAAATGACTTGAAGGTGTTCCATGGGTGGTACTGGGGCAGCGTCCGGACGCCGTTCTGCGCGTGGTCAGACGGACTTGGAGCGATTGCAAGTGACGACCCACAATGTTCCAGGATAGGATGCGCATCCGGCGGTGGCAGTTCGGGTCGAACCTGCACCGAGTCCTAATCTTAAAGCTTAGGTTAGGTTTGCGCTGGGCGTCCGTTTCATGTCCCTGCCCTGGCCATGGGACATCCCCGTGGCAGGCCTGCCCAGCCCCCACCGGTCGTTATCTCTCTGAACCAGGTCAGAACACCGCTCCCATTCGATGTTGCTCACACAGGCTTACTCACAACGCGTCACCACCACCGTCGTCGCCGGACCGCGCAGCATCGCATTGCCATGAATCGCGATTTTTCCCTCCTTTTGGTTGCGAAGCCGATGGCAGTCTATCATGACCGCTCTTGTGATTTCACGCGCTTCTGAACACGTTGTATCAGCACGTCAGATCCATGCTCAACCTCTCTCTTCACTTTTACGTTGCCTCCAATTTGGCCAGCTGTCACAACCAGAATGCCATGGCCCCCTATTGCTTGTCTTTATGTATTCCGCAGACGGCCGTGGAGTATCCTGCACCGGGATAGATTTTAATTAACTCTTGCTGACTACGTTCCTTCTATAGTCAGCCTGCTTTCAGGGTCGTTCATATCGCCATGCTTCCGCAAGGCAATTACGCGCTGGCTCACTTCGCTGAGTGTCCCGATTGCGTTTCGTAACGCTCTGCATGTGCCAAACGAGAAAAAGCGGAGGAATGAATCTCGCGTTTTTGTCCACTGCGCGAGGAGCATGGCCAGAACACTCGAAGCTCTGTTGGCATTTCAAAGTCGGAACCACTCTTGCGTCCACCTCCCTGGATTCCCACTTATAGCTCCGTCGATTGTACATCCTTCTCTGTCCTCCTACAGAACCGCCCCGGACTCGCTCTCTGCAACTGTTATCAGGCGATTCCCATGCTACGAGGTACGGTCGAAAACATCCCCCGGTCTCGGTCTCGCTCTAGAGGAGCTCAAGCGAGGACAATAGGCAGCCCTCGTGCCGCTCGGGGCTTTCCTGAAGGGAGCCCAAACATATCTATCCACAGTCCCTATGCTCGCATGGAGTCCAATGATCCTTTGAGACGAAAACAGACGATACTTAGCTTGATCGATATGCTCTCCGAGCTGAGCGCCGACAACGCGGCAGAGGCAGGTCCGTGCTCTCTCCCGCCCACTACGGTTTCGCGTCTTGACCGATTCATCTAGATGTAACCTCGCCGCCGGTGATGGAGGAGGACCTGCGTGAGTCGCGGTGGTGTCTGCAGCGGACAACGTGCCTGATGGGTTCCTCGCAGCGATGTCTGTCGATGAGAAGCTGTCGAATGCTGGCGCGGAGTCCTTCTTCAGGTTCGAAAGGTGAGTTCCTTTGTTGCATCTGATGGTCATGTCAACGACCCAACCTCTTCTTAGACGGGTAGAGAATCTCGACAAGGAGGTGTGTGACACGTCCAGCTTCATCTCCTGTCCTGGCCCTCACTTGGATTTAGCTCCGCGGTTTCGCAAATGCTGCCCGCCAGCTGGGGAGCTCGGTCGGGATTCTCTCCTCCGCGTTCAAGTTACGTGAACGGCTGACAAAGATTTTGTTTCTGTTTCGGGAGAACGCTGCGAACCTATATCCTCGCAAGATTCAGCGCCAACCCCGTGAGGCCCTTCCGAATCCAAATTTCATGCACAGACAGCGACGAGGCCCTTGGCGTGGACAACATGCACCCATCGTGAAACTCGTTTTGGAGGACAATTTGGAGCCCGATACACTTCCAGCACAGTTCGAAAGCTTTGCCAAGGACGTTGTGACCTTCCTTAATTGCCTCAACGAATTTCCAGAGTTCACCGATGAGGCTGTCAACCAATCCATGCGCGGCTTTGAGGCTGACTTGAAAGTATGTCGCGTTTCTTCGAGTTCACTCACGCATCCTTGACACCTCTGTGTCTAGTATTGGGCGTCGTGTCTTGCTGAGTACAAGAGTCAGCACTGGCGTACAATCTTCGTCTTACGCTCAAAACTGATATGATTTATTTCATCTAGCTCAATTCCGCTCGCCAGCGGTGCAGCGTTATGTGCACGACCTCACTACGGAGATCGGCGATCACATCGACAACATTACGGGGACATTGTCCATGTTCATCGAGATCGGTGAGTGTGGAGGCGTCATGGGAAAGCAGTGCATTGATATGCTACACAGGTGTTCCAACCATCAGGTTCCATCAGCAACATGCTGCGTCAAATCTATTGAATCTGTCGACTGTGGCGACATTCTTCTCTGCGGTCACCGCGACTACGTTACAGTTTTCGTACAGTTCGACTGGACATGTGTTGGCAGATTGTGTGAATGCTTTCTGGTTTTCATCGCTAGTGTTCAGTATTGCGGCTGCAGTGAACAGTCTGCTAGGGTTAACGTGGAAGCAGGCTATGTAGTAGGTTCTTCTCGTGGCTTCTGAGCGTCATCCAATCAGCTGATTGACATCATCGAGTCGCTCCCCTGGGCACAGGGTTCCGTGGTGGGTGCTCATCTGGATCAAACGGTCTCCGCTGGTCTTCCTAGTGATGTCCGTCGCCTGCTTCTCCGCTGGGCTTATGCTTTTCACATATTCATCTGGCCAGGTACGCAGAGCTGCTCCACTGTCGTCATACTCTTAGGCGTTTTCATTAGGGACCTGTGACCTCAACAATAATCACCGTACTGACGGCGAGTTTATCACCTTTGACTATTCCCGAATCCACACTCTTACTCCCGACAATAGGCTGTTACATCTTTCGGTCTTGCCGCTGTGTCTGCCTGGTTTGCGTCAGAACGATGGATATTTGTTCAACACAAAGGGCAAAAGTGGCTCGAGGAGGTGATTTCGGAAGCGACCAACCGTTTGGCGAATACTCGTGTTGCGCGAGCCACCCGGATCTCCTTACGGTGGTGCAGTGTGCGCACTGCTGCTGCGCGAGGGCACTTGAGACGTCTTACAAGTTGGATTATCAAGCCCAAAAAACCCGCGGACTTGCTACCCATCGTAGAGCCCGCTCGTCCTCGTCCTCGTGCCCGTGTCCCTCCACGGCGTCCCATATATCATCAGGAACCTTCTACGTTTGAGCCCAAACCTGAGGCTGCCCTCTCATTCTGCTCAATCAACACCGAGAATCCAGCGTCCAGCACTGAAGGACCTTCAGATGAGACTGCAGAGACGCGCCGTTCTGATGCTCGTCAGCGGTTCGTGAACGCGATTCGCTCTGTAATCATGCTTCAGTCCACTACTCGCCCCATGTCCCCGACCAGAAACCCTTCGTTTGATACTCCTATAGTTCCCGGATCAGCAGCTATAGCAATGTCTCCTGGTCGATTACCGGATCCCGGGATGTCATTGCGTGGAGTGCGGGTGACCAGTGCCATTGACAAGTTGAAGGGACTGGATACATCACAAGAGATGGCCGCTCATCAGGCTCTTGTTCGACACCTCCAGTTCTCTCCGAATGGAAAGTACCTGGCAACTTCGAGGTAGGCTACACCTGTCATCAGCCGACGCTAGTCTAACGAGGCGATCAGTTGGGACAGGACGTCAGTCATATTCCGCGTAGGGGTGAGTTACCTAACGAAACACTGTCACCTCAATGCTGATCTGTCGCTTAGGAAAGTTTCACCACCCACCGCATTCTCGTGCACGTTCGAGGATTCATTGGTCAAGTCGCCTGGTAGGGTGCCATTCCTTGGCTCATATTGTTGACCGACTCAGCCCTTCAATGAGGTCTCCGAATGGTAGGATACTCCTCACCCGACTTACACGCGCGGTCAAGGTGTGGTCGGAGGTAAGATTGTTTACCTCCCGATTGACAAATATTTTGACCAACCGAACAGGATGGTGTGTGTAAAAAAACTATTGACCGCCAAAACACGGTTCAGTCTATCATATGGCTGCCCACGGGTGATGGTAGGACGTCTACTTCCGAAGGATCGGTCGGGTATTGATAATCATGAATAGCCTTCTTATCCGTCGAGGGCAGTGAAGTCGTGAAGTTGGTATGATCCCTGAGTCATTTCATTGAGAGTGCGTTTCTGTTAACGTACTGTCCCTGCCCTCAGGATCTCCACGGAAAAGTCTTGGATACCTACCACCTCGGACAAGTCCGGCTGACCAACGTAGCCGTGACACCGGACTGCTGCCGATTGGTTGGCGTGGGGCCTTCGATAACACCGCCTTCGGGACCCCAACCCAGTCGACATACTAGAGTCGAGAAGCGGATTATTGGTATGCATCGCATTGGTGTATTGGATATGTATGATTGATCGTGAAAATTTCCAGTGTATAATATGCAGACTAGGGTAAAGGAAAGGTAGGCAATGCAGCTAACGCGTTAATTATTTGAGTTTAATATCCTCAAAGCCAAACGCCGTTTGCCAATGATGTCCGTGACATTGCTATGGCAAGGAAGACGCCAGCTGTACTAATATCTCCTGAGAAAGTAAGTACTCGTGGTCTGGGTGTACACACGCACTAACTCCATTTCGTCTCAGGCCGCACCCCAGTTATGGAAGCTCGAAATCGTGCGAGATAGAGATCGCGTCGAGTACGCACAGACATCTCGACTAAATTTGAAACACATGTTTGCTCTCAAGGGCCCCGTTGATATTGCAGGCCCATGTCATTTCGGTGGTAAAGATGATCAGTTCGTTCTTTGTGCTGGGAAAGGTTAGCGTCCTTTTCGTGTCCGTTTTCGCTTACTTATCGTTCTCCGTTCCAGCGGGCGATGTACATATTTGGGATAGAGAGACGGCAGCTCTCCTGCATTGTATACGACCCCAAAACACGCTTGGCGTCGGAGATCTGACGTGCATTGGCTGGAACTATGCAACAGACGATCCCATGATGCTTGCGACGGGGAGTCACGACGGCACGATCCGTATCTACTCGACAGCGCCGTTGGATGGTCAGTCAGATGACGAGTCGTACATGGAGAGACATACAGAAGAGGATAGAGGGACGAATTACTCTGTTCACTCTGGCGGATAGACTCATTTCACCACACCTCTTCTCTCCTGCGTTGCTGTGAGTAAGCTGGGACTATTTGCGATTTATTGGGGTCGAGTTATGGTAGATCTTGGGATTTCTCTTGCTTAACTTATGCGCACTGACTGGC
>JBBPTE010000325.1:0-17379 GCA_038093935.1 Tylopilus cf. pallidocervicolor | reverse complement strand
GTGAAACGATTACCCCAGGTACGTCACTGTCACTGGATGCGCACGTGGCTTAGACTATTTATTATATCAGCCGTTCACGTGCTGTCGCCTATCACTTGCCTGCGTCGGCGCCTACCTTGCTCGCGAACGCCTCACCACCTTTATACCATCCGCTTTGCAGAAGGTTGTCAGTCTCCGATCGCGATTAGTCATTTGTGCGCGTCGTCTCAGTAACCCAACCTACCAAGACCTCGTCGAGGCTTGAAATTATCAAACAATTCGCACATATAAACACAAACATTTTCAGTATTGCGATTTCGCGACGAGTGGTTATTATGTATCTCAGCGATTGCATAGTGTTTCTTGTCTCTAACGTCTACGCGAGAGGCAGAGTCGAATCAGTCACCCCGCGAGTGCAACTCTTGACGCCAGACAAGAAACTGCGGGATCCAAACTTAACAAACTGCTGAACTTGCGAAAGGGATACCCGTTCTCGTGATGCAAAATCAGAATGCAACCAACGACATTATGGGCGGCACACATGGAGTAATAACCGACGTGGCTCTTCATCCCGACAAACCTTCACTTCAGAGACAAGGACAGTTTGTCCATCTTCATCACCTACCATCTTACATCCTCGTCAAACTGGACCATAAGTGCGCACCTCAATTCGCCTCCGAAGACCTAGGAGTAGTACCAGTACATCCTATTCAAGAAATAAATGCAGATTTCCTCGATTGAGAATGGAAAGAAGGTCACACATTCCATCATTCACAGCCAGTTACCATTGATGGGTGCTTACGCCTTGACGGACTACTAATCACAAGGGCAGACGTTGGCGTCCGTTATTCTTGATCTTGCACCACCCACGGGGAATTCAACGAAGTGGCCTTCCTCGTGCCACAACTCCCTGAGGTGACTGAAGTCATGGAAATCCTTCTCCCCATCTCCCCTCTACTAGCAACCCTTCATCTTCATCTGGGTCCCTGTTAGATACTCTCCTCTCGCACACCTGAGAGATTGCTACATGTCCTTATTCTACTCCACATTTTTCGCGGCTGGGAGCTCCCTACAGCACTGGAAGGACAATGGTAGTAATGGTTTTGATTACTAGGCATCCTCTTCGCACATTGATCTTACATCAGATAGAAAGTCTTGGACTCTTGTCCACCCCAACTGTCTAGTATGTCATTGGTGAATCTCACAACATTCAGATCCTCACCCATAACCAATTTTCTGGGACATCTCGTTGAGAGTATTTCTTTCTGATCATATCTCTGAGGCATTTCACGGGTTAATCGGACGCTTCTCATGAGTACAGCGTAAATTGAATGACGAGGAATTAAATATTCTCAGACTAGCACTCCTATAGTTGTCGCATGTCTCGTGCCTTCACTCTTGGCTCGTTGGGTTAATTAGTTGTGTATCCTCACCAATCTGAGTGTGCGAAGATTCAACACTGGGCCCGGGAAGTTCCCCCACGTCCTTCACCGTCGTATCTAACTGGCTCACCGTTGACCCTGGTGCCACGGTCAGTGCCGGCGCCTCATTGCGCATATTATTCAAGATACGAGTATCCTGATAACGTGAGCGCATCTGCTTGAAGAGGCTAGGCAACCGTCCACGTCAATATCGTTACAGCACAAATAGATGATATTTCGATACGCACTCATACACACGGACAGATGCATAAATTGGTGAAGCGACAATCAAGGCGAGAGCTGCCATTACAGAGACGCCGAGTAATGGGAGGATTCTTGCTAACGCCTGATCGCGGAACATCATCACGAGGCGATCCCAGTGTTGAATATGGGGCAGCACGGCGCCATCGATCGACATGAGACTTTCTTCAGACAACTCTCCATCAACAACTTTGATCATCTTGTCAAGCATGTCGTTTACGTCGGCTGAATGGATACACAAACGTTTTAGCTTCATATTCCCGTACGAAAAGATAAATTACCTAGGTTTGGAGTCCTAACACGCCAAGGCGACGTGTCCGTTCCGTCGACGAGTATTCCGCCTAGGTACAGATGTTTTAAATTGCTGTACTGAATCGTCTCGTTCAATTTGTCTCGCAGTGTCTCTGAAATAATACATCACATTAGCTGTAACATCTCGTAGGACGGTAAATAACACTTGCTGTTGCGCCCCAAAATACGCAGTGCACATGCTGGCCCCATCATCCACGAAGGTGGCTTGGTCGAGGTATCCCGTAGAATAAATGACTGCGCATCAGTAGCATCGGAGGTTGTTGCAGCTAGTTGCGTTTGATCTTCGTTAAGAAGGGCTGGGTTTCCTGGCGTTGCCTGTGGCGCAACCGATTGCATGGGCAGATAACCATCCGGGAGAAGCATCTCGACGATCTCGTGTATACGGCTCTTGATGGCCGTCACGCCAGGTTCTAAAGCCACAGAACTTCAGACAAAGTTCTCGGGATAATGGTAGATACATACCCGTCTGTGCTAGCGCAGAAAGGACCGTCACTCCTGCTTTCTGAACCTTCCATACTGGGTCCCGTAGATAGACCAAACTGTTGGCAACAAGTTCGTCGGTCCAGGGACCGCTCTCGTCTAGTGCGCGTCAGCTGCGATGAGTCGATCGTCACATATTGTTACATACCAAAGAAGCGGAAGATCTCCAAACAGATCAGGCTCGTCCGAGTCTCCATCTGCTTGCCCTTTCCTAGCTTTGCGTCCAGAACTCTCGTGATGCCACTTTTCATGATCTTTTCCCGCAGGTCGGCTAACACAATGAATAAGTATGAGAGGTCAGATCGTCGAGAATAACAGCGGAGGTTAATTACTGTGTTGCATGAGATCTCCGAAAATCTGGAACCCTTCGACATGGCCAACCGCATCGTCAAAATAGTTTAGTCTAAGCATCTCAACAATGTGTTTTGGAAGCTCGTCGTCGTTCTCGATCAACTCCTTCATGTCATCTAGCGTAATGTGAACTATGCAAGTTCGGTCATACGTGGCTCTACTTACGGTATCTCAAACAAGTAACCAACGCATATGCGGCAAGCAGTGCGCTTTCCTTACGTTGCAATTGATTGATGAAGACATGCAATAAGTTAAGACTTCGGAGATGACTCCGGATAGCGTCAACTGACGAATCGTCAGTTCGTTCGTGTACGTAGTTCGTTAATATAAGACTCACTCTCGCATAGTTTCAGTAGGGTCATCGTAGCAGCGGTACGCTCCCGGACATTCCCCTTCTGAACTGTCTTTTTCAGTTCTCCGATTATCGTTCTCTGTGGATCACTAAGCTGCACGATATCTGATAAAGGACGGTGTAATTAAACCTCGTAACCTCGTAGAAAGGCCTACTAAAAGCTACTCACCTGATGGGAAAATTTCGCGAAATATCTGTTGTTCGGGATCTTGTCCGTCTGCCGCATCACATCCGTCGGGGTTTAAGCGGACCAAGGCACCGGAGAGATTAGCTCGAACTCGTGCATCACGAATGTCCAGTCGTCCTGAAATGCTGATTAGGGTGAAAACATAAGTTCACCAACGTGGAACCTACCCCGGTCATTCGTATGGTGATATAAGACAAGGAACACCTCAACAGCGAGGAGACCAACTAGCCCTCCGTCTTTACGTGCCAATTCCTCGATCCTGGGCTTCACCTGGGAGCACAAAGTTCTCGCTGGCGTCACGTCACATCTAACAGATTACTACCAAACTAGGAATACCTGCCTTCCGAAATTCGTGCGAGGGTCAACATCATGCGCAGCGCAGCAGCTAGATGCGGTTCTAAAAATGATACATCGCCACGTAGCCCTGGAGTAAAACGGCAGTACTTACTCTCAACTTTCAGTATTAGAGAAAGTCTAGACACATTTGAATTTTTGGGGCTGGCACTGAGCTTCTCGACGATAATTTGCCGGGTATCATCTGATGAATAAATGAGTGAAGCGCGACAGACATAATAATCATCGACTCACCGCACTGCAGCAGGCACGTCAGACCATCCATTGCTCGTCCAAAATTCCCTTCTGGGTGTGCAACCATCTTATCGAGCAAAATCACGAGAGTTTCTAACACGTCTTTGGTGAGGATACACTCTCGCAATTTCTGGTGTTTCGTCAGAGGCCCCAGGAGAGCAACAACCCTAGGTCCGTCTCCATACTTGCGCTGGGCCAAAACATCACCCACGCATTTCTTCGCATCATCAAATATCTCTTCCGGTAGTTTAACATCGTCAAGTGGCGCACGACTATCCGAGCGTACCGCGTGCTCGCAAGCTGCAACGAAAGATTATATACATCATGATGCACGTGTTGAAGCCAAATGACTGACATGCTTCGTAATAGGCAACGATGGTGGCAAGCCTCACAAACGCCGCATTGCTCCGATCGCGGATGAGGTTCATAAGCGTGTCTTGCCAACCAGATACGCTCCTGACGCATTTCTTCCCTTCGTCTGGGGATGCAGGAGCTGTGACTATCATGTGGAACAAAAGTGTCAAAAAACGTACTGAACCGCAGCATGAACAGTAACTTGTCCAGGTATATTGGTGCAACTCCCTGCGGACTACTGAGGTGAGTCAATAGCTCTTGTGCCGCGGTATCGTCAAAGAACCCGGTCTCCCAAATGTCGCTGTCTAGTTCTGTATCTTTGAGGCCAGATTTTACGATAGGTATATCGAAACCCTCTCCAAACGTTGCTTTTGGTTTATACGCATTCGCATACAAAACAGAAGCATGGACCTTCTGACCAGGTATGATTCGACGTGGTTGAAACCGATGCAAGCTACCAAGTGGGGGATCAATGTCGTGCACAAGTAAGACACCGCGACTCTCACCGTCGAGCGTCTTTCCCTGTACCACTAAAGGATACCTGATGCTTGATGGGAACATATTCCATCGCTCGCCATATATGGGACATCGAAGCACTGGTGCCAAAGTCAAGATCATCCGGAACCCAGACGAGGTCAGCTGGCTTTAACACGAGACCACTGGCGATCGCCTCTCGACGCATCCATAGTAGCGAGACATTTCCGGCTTGATGGGACTCTCCGGGTCTGCTCGTACCGCCTCTGTGAAGTATATTGAGATTGAGAAAGTGGATTTCGAATTGACACTCACACGTCTGAGTGATTGCCGGCAAACCAGACTTCCTTGATCTCTGTTGTCTTCTTGCAATCAGAGAAATGGGTACCATAGTCGCTGATGGTGGACACGGGTCGTTCAATCGTGGCATTCGCAGCATGTTCAACGTCAGGAGAGGAGACGATGTACTTGGATTTCCCCTCGTTCGTTTGCGAGTTCATTTCGTGGAAGTATTCGGGCATGAACTTGACCCGACGCTCATCGAGAGCAAGAGCATGTCTAAAGTGACAGGCATGCACTGCGGACGAAGATGTCGAAAGGAAAACGTCACCTCTTACAAGGCCCATAGACGAGACAGTATCCCTGACCGAAATTGTGGGCATCGTCCAATCGAGATATGAAAATGTTGAAATTACCATACTCCAATGAAGTGCACTCTCAAACCCTGCCACGAAAACTTGTCCTTGAATTCCCTCACGTCTTGCCTTGCATTCAGCTTCCCTGAACGCAATGCTTCATAGTGGTCGTAAGCCCTGGCAGGCGGTTCGTCAGGCTCACGCGAGCCACGTAGCAACTACTCACGTTTCAACCGGTTTCTTCGTTAGGTCCTTAATCAAACCGATCTGGCATACGTGTTCGGTTGTACCCCATGATCTACGATAAGTATCAGTCGTACCTCATGTATCATTCCCGCCAGTTCCCGCACTTGATACGCTCCTCGGGAAAAGCCTACACGACGATAATCAGTTTCAAGGACTATGACAAGAACAAACCTACCAAAAAGGTATATTTGATCGCCTTCTTGGTATATCTCTGCCAGCCAGCTGTACGCCTCCTTTACAATTTCCTTCGTATTCCTAGAGTCAAAGATTTCTATCGAGCGGACGGTAGATAATTACACGAGTACAAACCACACAATCGCCATGTCGAATTTGTCCGAGACTGCCCTCTGCAGACGATTGAATATATGCGATGATTTCGGGCGCGTGGAAACTCCGCTGGAATAAAACGCATGTTGTTCCGGGTAGATCGTTTCCAGATCGATCTTGCCAAATAGTTTCACGACATTGGTATTCTAATGATGGTCGTGAGCGAGAAGACACCGTAGAGAAACTAAACGATTACGTTCTGGCCAAATTGGTTAGAAGTACCATCGATGCAGACGACAAGGTTCTTGGTGTTCTCTTTTGGTCGGAGACTACACTGGGTGCACCTAGAGGACGAAGTCCTCACAGATGGGTAAGCCGTCTGGTGGATGTCGTTGACGTGATACGAAGTGCTAGGACCCCCCACGGCCATGGAGGATGCAGTATGTGCGTATAGAGCGGGCAGATGGGAAACGTTGAATTTGGATTCGGTGGGTATGTACATTCAAATAGCGCCGGGAAGCATGGAATCAGGGCTGTGATATGCCTCATTGCCGGAATCTATAGTGACGCTAATGAGTGCAAGCATGCAAATGTGGTCAGGGTGTGCCGCATGCGATTCATAGCTTCGTTATCCATGAGGTGCAGCCCGTTACTCTACATAACCCTTCAAAAGCTTCAAGGTTACATGGCGAAAGCGTTCGTAACAAATTCAGTCATAGAATTCACCTCCGAATGAGTGTAGATGATTTGGGTTTACATTGATGAAGGATGATCTGTCAAGGGTTAGCCAAGTGCTGAGAAAGGGTCCGGGTGTTAGCCAAGTGCTGAGAAAGGGTCCGGGTGACACGACAAGAAATGTGTCAGCCTCATGACTCACACGTACTACTATGAGGCCGAGAAACGTTGCAGGATTGATCGTACCACTTTCCGACCGTCTTGCAAGTTCATCACTCCCTTAACCGTGACATATTACCAATACATTGCGGCTCCAAACGCTTGCTAACAATATTCCTGACTAGATATATGGCGGATGCTAACTTGGCAGGAACCTTGTCTACACCTGAACGGCGTACCGAAACATGATCGTAGGAAGCCAATGTACATAAAATGAATTTAACAACAATTTTCCGTGGCTGTAAGAATTAGTATCACAAAAATGGTGCGTCTGTTCTGGCAAATATTGTAAGCTGGTTTTGACAAGTCCGATTCCCACGTACGGCCGCCAATGGGTTCCTTCTTTTTTTTCCGATCCACACACCCCGCCGTGGCTTAGTTATGGTGGGGAACACTGAAGGGAACACTGAAGGTAGCTATTGATCATCTATAGCGGGTGAAGCTTTGAAGGACGAGAGTGGGAGGGAATGGGCTGCGCGAAACATCATCCAGCTCCAGAGGAACCTGAGGTGGGAAACATCAGCTCACAGCGCTGGCAAGTCGACCAGGGTGAGCCACGGTTTCGCCGAAGGCCGGGAGAGGGCCAGACGGGGGGGCAACTGAAGTGGGCAGGTGAAAGCAGCGAGGAGAGCGAGAATCCAACGGAGACCAATGCACGCGACGAGGGTGGGGCGGCGAACGCTGCGCCTAAGATCCGCGCGGTTTTGAAAGACATGGCTGTGTCTACCCGTGCCTCGCGATGTACTATCACCTGAACCTCATGGTGGGCTGGCACATCTCATACAAGTGGAGGCCTAGGCGCCCTTCAAGATCATCGATCATCACGGGTATTTCCGAAATGGCAGCGGGCGCTTCGAGTCCTTCTGGATGTCAATTTATGGCCATAGGCCTCGCAGTCGGTTGTTCAAGACCCTATCGCCTTGCTTTTCCTCATTGGCTGATAGTCATATATTACACATTTTCCATTCAGCTTGTTCCGCCAGGGGGCCATGCGGCGACAAAGTCATCCCCGCAACGTTTCTCGGTCACGAGGCCCACGCATTTTCTTGTTATGTCTCCTGGTCCATTTTCTCAGTGGCCAAAGCAACTCTTTTGACCCCTAGCAAGACATACTTCGTCGGAAAAAATGATCAAATTATTCACACACGCGGGGAGGTGAGTTTGATGATGGACATTTCATGAGTACTTTCACCGTATGGTATCTGAAGAATTAAAAGTAGTGCAGTGCAAACCCCGTGGCAAATGAAACTACGGATTGCATATCGCACACCCTGAACACATTTTGTCCACGTCAGTTGCATCGTTATTATAATTCTGGCAATGCTCACCCTCGAAACCCTGATTCTGGCGCTATTTGGGCGTACATAACCGCTGCAAGCAGGCCCAGAGACTTTGTCTGTCTCGAATCTATACCCTCCACACCGTGTGTCAATATCTCATGGTCACGGAGAGCTGTGGCACTTCGGCCCATGTCGACCAGTCCTGCGAGGCGACCAACCTGCCTTTGCAGACTTCATCGTCTAGGTGTACTCAGTGTAGCGTCCGACCACAGGAAAATGCGAGGAATCTCGTCGTTTGCACCGACGGTACTTCCAACCAATTTGGTCAGAATGTAATCGTTCTATATCTCTGTGATATCTTCTTCCTCACGACAACGGTCAGAATACCAATGTAGTAAAACTCTTCACTATGATCGATCTTAATACGACCAACCCAGTACAACTTGCCTATTATTCCAACGGAATTGGCACAAGCCCGAAATCGTCGCATATTTTCAATCGTCTGCAGAGAGCAGTCTCGGACAAATTTGACATGGCGTTTGCATGGTTCGTATTTATCACGACTGTCCACTTTGTGATGAAATGAAGTCATCGACGCTAGGAATATAGAGGAAATTATCAAGGATGCGTACGGTTGGCTAGCGCAAAAGTATCAAGAGGGGGATCAAATATACCTCTTCGGTAGATTTCGTCATTCTTTATCATTCTCGAAGCCGATGATCGTGATATAGGTTTCTCTCGAGGGGCATATCAAATGCGGATGCTGGCGGGAATGATACACGAGGTGTGACCCAGATTGTTTGTTGATCACGGTGTGGAGGTGAACACGTGTATCAGGTCGGGTTGATACGGGCTCAAGGAGAGAACCAGATTGGAATGTGGGTAACTGTTTTGCGGCTTGCGTCGGCCTAACGAACCGCCTGGCAGGGCCTACGACCACTATGAAGCAATTCATTCAGGAAAACCGAAGGCGAGGCAAGCTGCAATGGAGTTCAAAAATGCATTTTCCTGGAATGGCCCGAGAGTGCACTTTGTCGGAGTATGGTAACGTCAACCCTCATATCTGGTTGCACGATATCCCCAAACTCATTTCCGTCAGGGATACTGTCTCCTCTGTGGGCCTCATAAGAGGGGACGTCTTCCTTTCGACGTCTTCATCCGCAGCACATGCTTGCCATTTCAGACACGCGCTTGCTCTCGACGAGCGTCGGGTCAAGTTCATGCCTGAGTATTTCCATGAAATGAACTCTCAAACGAGTGAGGGGGGGTCCAAGTACATTGTTACCTCTCCTGGAAATGAACCTACTGCACGTCCTGCAAGCGAACGGCAAGCGTCCACTGTGAGCGACAACGCTACCAACCCTTCCGATGGCATGAGGACTCCAGACGTCAAGGAAGTCTGGTTTGCCGGCAGTCATTCAGACGTGTGGGTGCCCATTCGAAACCCACTTTCACGATACTGATGCTGTTCGTGCAGAGGCGGCAAGAACCAGGCTGGAAACGTTTCGTTGCTATGGATGCGACAAGAGGCGATCGCCAGTGGTCTCGTGTTGAAGCCGACTGATATCGTCTGGGTTCCGGATGATGTTGACCTTGGTACCAGTGATTCGATGTCCCGTATTTGGCGAGCCATTGAATATATGCCCATCAAACATCAAGTATCCTTTAGTGGTACCGGTGAAGACACTCTACGGTGAGAGTTGTGGGGTTTTATTGGTTTATGACACTAATCTCGCACCTAATAGATGGCATCGGTCGCAACCGCGTCGTATCATACCTGGTCAGAAGATTCATGCTTCCGTTTTGTATGCGAACGCGTATAAACCACAAGCAACGTTTGGAGATGGTTTTGATATACCCATCATACAGTCCGGGCTCGAAGATACGGAACTAGACAATGAGATTTGGGAGACGGGACTCTTTGACGACACCGCGGCACAAGAGCTGTTGACTCACCTTAGTAATCCGCAGGGAGTTGCACCAATATACCTCGACAGGTTACTATTCATGTTGCGATTCAGTACGTTTCTTTACCTTTTTGATACGTTTGACAACTACATTTCTGCGCTTTCAGGGGAAGGGAGGAAATGCGTCAGGAACGTATCCAATTGGCAAGGCAAGTTGACGAACCTCATTCGAGATTGTGGATGCGCGGCGTTTGTGAGGCTTGCCACCATCGTTGCCTATTACGAGGCGTGTGAGTCATTTATATTCAACACGTGCATTGCGTCGTGTGTAATTCTTCCTTGTAGCTTGCGATCCTGATGTATACTCTATTATGTCACCCGACGCTGAACCCCCCCAAGACGTATTCGGCATTGCGAAGAAATGCTTGGATGATATTTTGGCACAACGGAAGTATGGAGATGGGCCTAGAGTGGTTGCTCTCCTGAGACCTCTAACGAAACACCGGAAATTGCGAGAGTGTATCCTCACAGCGGACGTGTTAGAAACACTCGTGAAATTACTCGATAAGATGGTTGCTCACCCGGAAGGGAATTTTGGACGAGCAATGGATGGCTTGACGTGCCTGTTACATTGTGGTGAGTCAATGGTCATTTTAGATTTAGTGCTCGCTCACTTATATATTAGAGAAAACGCGGAAAATCATTATCGATAAGCTCGGAGCCAACCCCAAGAATTTGAACGCATCCAGACTTTCTATGATATTGAAGGTGGAGAGTAAGGACTGCACCTATTATCGAGGACTGCATAGTAATTTATTATTTTTAGAACCGCATATAGCTGTGGCGCTGCGCATGATGTTGACCTTGGCGCGACTTTCGGAAGGCAAGTATTCCTAGTTTTGCAGTAAGTTGTTAGTAGTAACTTGACGACAGCGAGAGCTTTGTGTTCTAAGGCGAAGCCTAGAATCAAGGAATTAGCTAGTAAAGACAGAGGTTTAGTTGGCCTTCTCGCCGTTTCAATATTGCTCTCCCTATATAATCCGACAGATCGGGGTACGTATCACGTTTTTCTGACTGTGTTTTCATTTCGGACCAACATTTTAGAGCAACTAAACATTCGCAATTCACACATTCGAGCTAATTTCGTCAGTGCCCTAACCTGCCTGAACGACAGTTCAACGGACGGACAAGGTCACGGTGTAGATCCTAGGCAACAGATATTCCGTGACCTTTTCGGGCTCGGTGTCTCAAATACTAGAGAGCTTGGGGCACCACAGAAAAAGCTCATTGGAGAGTTGAAACTGACTGTTCAGAAGGGCGACGTCCGGGAGCGCACCGCCGCTACCATGACCCTTCTGAAGCTATGCGAGAGTGAGTCTGATGTTAATGTACTAGCAGATATTGATTTGTATTTTTATCAGCTGAAGCTATCCGCACTTATCTGTGCGACATTGACCTGTTGATGGTTTTCATTAGTCAGCTGCAACACAAGAACAGCGCACTACTCGCCGCATATGCACTAGCTGTGTGTTTGAAATACAGTGAGTGTACCCACGCGCAATCAGACTCGCGTATCTCATATTAAGCTAGATGATATGAAGGAGGCGGTTAGGAACAATGACGACCTTCCGAAAAATATCTTCTGGATGCTGATAGTGGATTCTTTCGACGATGCTGTTGGCCACGTCGAAGGTTTCCAGATTTTTGGAGACTTCATGCAACACGGTAATGAATCCCGCCTATTATACCTGGTGACCTAACGTCTCATACGAATTCATCTGAGTTAGATGACCTGCGAGCAAAGATTAAGAAACACAACATCACAGGAATTTTGAAAGAGAAGCTGGGAAAGGGCAAGAAGAAGGAGATCCGGACGAGCTTGATCTGTTTGGAGATCTTCCGCTTCTTCGGTATGTAATAGGAATGATAATGTTGGTTCATTGCAGCTGACATGCCATAGACGAGAGCGGTCCCTGGACCGAGGAACTCGTCGCCAAGAGTCTAGACCATCTACGCAGTTCAGCATGGAAAGCTCAGAAAGCGGGGGTGACGATCCTTTCGTCGTTAGCCCAGGCGGGTATGTATCAACCACCATCGCGAGACCCTTACCTGACGTCCGTGATCTTAGAACACGGTGTGACGGCCATCAAGAGCCGCATACACGAGATCGTCGAAATGCTCCTTCCGGATGGTTATCTGCCCATGCAGTCGGTTACGCCACTGGCAACGCCGGAAAGCCCAACTTCTCTCAAAGAAAACCAAACACAACTGGCTGTGGCGACCTCCGAAGCTACCGATGCCCGGTCATTTACTCTAGTACCGGATAAACCAGCCAAGCCACCTTCGTGGATGATGGGACCCGCATGTGCGCTATGTATTTTGGGGCGGAACAGTAAGTGTTACCTATCATCCTACAAGATGTTGGAGCTAACATGTACTTATTTCAGAGAGACTACGGGACAAATTGAACGAGACGATTCAATACAACCGTCTGAAACATCTGCATCGAACCGGAATACTCCTCGATGGGACGGACACGTCGCCGTGGCGCGTGAGGACTCCAAACCGAAGTAAGCTATTTCTTTGTGTGGGGATGTGAAACTGAATGGTGTATCTTTATCTTTTCAGCCGACGTGAACAATATGCTTGACAAAATGGTCAAAGTTGTCGATGGAGGACAGTCTGAAGAAAGTCTCATGTCGATCGGGGACGCCGTGCTACCCCACATTCAGCATTGGGACCGCCTCCTGACAATGCTCCGCAACCGCACAGTGGCGGTGGCTAGTATTCTCCCACTACTTGGCATCTCAGTTGTGGTGATCCTCTCCCTTGTTGCCGTCACACCAATCTATCTATCTCTCCAGATATACGGGTGCGTCTCGTATGGCCTCTGTTTCGCAAGTGCGGCGATACTGACGCGGATCGTTTTCTAGCTTCTTTGATAAATTGCGGTTACGTGCACAGAATAGTCACCTGCTTCATGGTAGGGGTACGTGAGTGCTCCAGTTGGATATGAGCCCTTCAGCTGGCTGCTAGGACATCACGTGTTCAGGATGCGATACGCAGGACACGACTAACGCAACGATTCGAAGGCGAGATCTCATGGGACTTGTACGATGGACCCGATACCGCCTTAGCGAGCTGACTGTCGCATGGTTTCGCTAGTACATGCCACGTTATTTATGAGTGCCTAGTATGTACTCTCTGTCGCGTTGCGTGGAGGCTATGCGTGTCTGTTGCCAGATACTCAGGTACAGCACAACTCAAGTCATAATTATTGTAATAGGAGCGCGGATTTTAATCTCTGCATTAAAACTACGGTGTGGTCTCAGAGTGTAACTTTCGAGATGCGATGCTGAAATCTCGAAGGCAAAGTAGGTGATGCTAATTGACCACTTGTACACGATCACATCATCTCCATATATCTCAATCAGTAGCAGTTAAAATTCGCGGAAGCATGAGCGAATAACTTGAGCTAAGTCCGTCCTGCGCGAAAATAGGTACGAGAGAGATGGTGGTTTCTCTGAACTATTTTCCGGGTGGCCAGTTCAGCGCTGGGCTGCGAAGCTGTGGTTAAGCTTTCGTAGGGTTTTCTCTGAGTTTGTTTTTCTGCTCATCTAATGAAAATATACTTCAGTGAAACACGAGTGAGGGTGTTATACGAACATACTTTTGATCGGCGTCCGGCATACGTTGTGATCGTGCTTTCCACCGTCACAGGTTCGAGTCGTCATTGTATATACATCTATTGTATGTCGATCGTACGGATGCCATCTATCAACTCAGTCAACGATGCTTCCTCATGGACCCGAACCATGCTCAAACTATCTGCCGCAACACGTCTATATTGCACACGCGCCAGTGGTGCAAGTAACAGTGCGCCGAACGGCTGCCTGAGCTGGACGACGAGTCGCAGTGCGTGCGTGGCATGATCGTACTGGGCAACGCCACGTGTGAAATCTTGGTCGAGGAGGGGGCTGATCCAGGGATGGATGAGAAGCAAATTATCCATCCCAAATGAGTCGTCCGTGGTTTTGATTTCTACGGTCCCAAGCATGGGTGCCCTCCCACGATAAACATTGAGGTTGGACTCGGAGTCCGGTTGCAAGAGAAGCGCGATGTTAGTGAGGGGAAAGATAATGGCGGGAAGTCTTAGTCTCCCAGCAACCAGCGACAGTGGGGGGAGATTATAAAGCTGCTCGTACAATGTAACGGCTTGTGAGAGGTCGGGAAAGGATAAACGCAGTGTCGCAACCATGCTATCCATCTCGAATGCCTTGATTGGGGATGGAACATGTGGTGGCACAACTTGGTCGTAAACGGTGAGATCACGAGGAAGGCAGCTGTTATGACTACCAGAACTCCCAGTCCATGCAAGAAGCGAGACGTTATCCGAGCGCGTCAGGATGTATTCGAGGAGGCGACCGACTGCCTGATCGCCATCACCGCATATAACTGGTATTGCAACGTTGAAGATTCCGAACAACGAGTACGCGGTGTCTTCCTCGCGTGTTGTTCGGCGCTTTGAAGCCAGATAGAGCTTCTCGCGCAACCTGTCTAAACCCGGACGAAGGGTGGCCAAGTCCTGCGTGGCAAATCTCATTGCCTGTTCCATCTGGGAAAGGATTACAGCGGACTCTTTGTGGTTGAAAATTGTCAAGCCAAGGTACGGCTTCCAGTCTTCGGTGTAGAACTGGATAATCTCAGCGGCAACGTATTCCTGATATGTCCACGCGCGAGTATTCCAGATGCTTCTCCAGAGGTCACCGGACTTCTGAAACTCTGAAAGAACGCCCAGAAGATGGACAACAGTAAGTGACGAGCCTCGATACCACCTAAACATGGCAACTAATGACTCCTGCTGTACTCCCTTGTCAAGCTGATTGACACAACAAGTATCACTCCATGCCCAATAGTAGTGAAGTGTGCACACGAGCTCGCAGAACATTTGCAACTTGCTATTTGCGGTGGACGTAGGTAGCTCATAGACTGAGATACTCTCCACTTGTTGGAATGTTGGCGCCACTTGTGTGAAAGCATCACATATCGATAAAACTTCTCGACTTCCGTTTGAATGCGCATATGGTCGAGACGAGTGATCATTGAAGAGCGCAGTTCGTCGTAGATTGGGAGTTCTTCGAAAGCCGCTGCTTGCTGGATTTTGTCACGCAGTCGACCAGTAGTGGTGTCGATGAGCACATGGGGCATCGGGTGAATGGTCTGTTCAATTACCCCTCGAATTGTGGGAGTTGGATCTATAAATTGGCGATGGAGTTCTATAGTAAAGATAATCAAAACATGTTCCAGGTGGTGCAGGCGAATCGCTCACCACGAATATGAGCATCGGAGGATTGCTCAAGTATTGAGAGCATTATCTCAAATGCTCCGAAAGCTTCGCTGTAATGTCCCATGCCATGTAATGCAGCGTGCTTCTTCTCATACCCATTATGTGACGATGGCTCCAACTCGATAACCTGGGTATCAGGGATCATTCAACCATTCTTGACCCGAAGCGAACACGAATCCATACCTTGTCAGCATCAATCAGCGCTTCCTCCCACAATTCCATAACCGCTTCCGCTCTGCTTCGCTTGAGGAGAACATCGACGATATTTGTCGGGTCAAGGGACAGCACATTAGAGTAGTGCTTGATAGCTGAATCATGGTCCTCTGCACCAACAGCAATGTCTCCGAGCTCCTCCATCCTCTTGATACACCGTTCACGAAATTCTGGGGGAGATGGTGGAAAAATAGATGAACAAACAAACATAGTGATGTTGCTGTCGCGACCACCCACCGGTTTCCCATTGTGCTCGCTCAATGCAGGCATCGGCATCACCTTGTAACTCGCTCTGCATCTGTCTGTAACACGTGATTGCCTCTGCGATGCGATCGGCCCTTTCCAGAACGTCGCAAATCGCCCGATAAACATCAAATCTCGAAACCTTGAACTGTGACAAAGAGAGGGTCAATAGCCACATTAGAGCGATTACACGAAGAACACCTTGGTAGCAGCATCCAGTACTTTTTCCGTAGTCCCACCATTCAGCACCATGCTTACCCACTTGATTGGTATTGTATTTGTATTTGATGGACTGATGGACAACGCGGCGGAGTAGGCTCTAAGTGCTTCGTCGTGATCTCCGACGTTCAGTGCTTCATCTCCAATTCTTTCGAGCGCCGTAGAACAATTATTTGTAAACTCTAATGGTCATTTGTAAATTCTCTTTTAATTCGTTGCGCCGAAACTCACCTAACAGCCAGTCCATGATAAAATTATTGGTTCTCACGTCCTGGGTTATGGTACTTGTGATCTCGAGGAGACATTTGGCAGCATCATGGATGCGACCTTGAGCGAATTGGGCTTCGCAATGATGCATCCGCTCGTGTACATGGACGATCCGGACGAGTTTATCGGCACCGTTTTTGGAATCTGCAAGCCTGAGACGGAGCTCCTGGATGATTTGCTCGAGCTGTGTGATCCTCACGTCTAACATCCCCGGATGTCAACGCACGGGTTACATAAAATGGCGGTGTACGCACATGAATTCTTGTCTTGCGCAGAAAGATCGGAACGAAGGGCGTTTATGGTCGCGTTGAGGGTATTCTTTTCCTGATTGGCTGCGTCCTGTGCTGTAACAAGCTCGTTACGAAGCTCTTGCACAATTTTCGCTATTTTAGAGGTAATGAGGGTCAACAGAAACTGGTCAAGGGAGTCCGGGTCATACGCACCGGTGCTAGTTTCTTGCGCTTGAAGCTCTGCACGTAATGATCTGATGTCCTCGTTCAATTGCTCTGTTTTTCGGTCTGACACATGTTGGCATTTAGAAAGCTCGCCGCGGAGTTCTTGTACAGTTCTTTCAAGATGCGCAATTGCGTTATCTGATGGCGGTAGATCTCAGCGCAAAAACAGATCAGAGGAAAAGCGAGCGCACTCGAATTCTCTTGTTGTGCTCGAAGAAACATATTGGTCCCCTTGAGAAGGTTTTTTTCTACCCTCATTCGCGAGATTTCCCGCTCACGGAATATCTGAGTGGCGAGGAAAATGAACTGTAAGCAGCAGTTCATCTTGGAGTAGCGTTCCTTCCTTGAAAAGGCACTTACATCACTATAATAAGATGAAGGAATCACATTATAAATGCTTCGTAGGGTGATTATTTTTCCTCCGCCGATTGCAATACCGCAGTCTCGCGAGATAACCACGGACACGATGAGACTTGTGTGCTGTACTATAGACCCAATTTGCCTGTGTGTTGCAATGTCCCAAAATGAGACAAATGAGGCGCTGGAAACCGCGAGGAATGCATCGTTGCTCGCCAGAGCAATACATGTGGGATCGTTGCTACCATGGATGGGCCATTGTGAGAGTTGCGTCCCGGTGAACGCGTCGA
>JBBPTE010000323.1:5676-15799 GCA_038093935.1 Tylopilus cf. pallidocervicolor | reverse complement strand
TGGAAGCAGCAGAAAATGGAGAAGGAGAAGGCCTTGGCACGCCTCTCAAGCGTCGTCACCTCGAGGCGTCCGTGTCCCCCGTTCCTGTCCCGACCCTTGCATCAACGCCCAGTCCCAATCCCGGATCGGGCCGAGTGCTTCGGCCGCGACCCCAAAAGAGTGCGGCAAAACGTCGCGAAGAGCGTGCGATGGAAGAGGCGTTTAGGAGGGCTGTTGAGGAATAGAGGGTGTTCTTTTATACAGGTATCTATCGAGTACTTTATCTTGTGTACGAATCTCCTAATACCACCGTGCGCATGAACATGGATGCATCGTTTGTTGGGGTACGTCAGTGTTCGGAGGCGGGTGCGCAGTCGTCTTGGTCGATGGCTTGATCGGATGCGGGTGGGAAGGGTACTAGACGTGCAAAGGTCAGGTAAGACGTATGTCCCCGTACCTCCGGGGACACTTTTGAAAGGTTGAGCTTAGCAGGGGCCTGCGCTTGGCTGGGCCCCGTACAGGCGCTCATCACCGCATCCTCCGGAATGGCAGGCGGTACGATCTCACGCCTCGACCCCTCCGCCAGGCACGCGTCGTCTTCCGACTCAGCAAGGCGTGCGGGCGCGATCGACTCGTTGGCTGTGTCCACACGAGCCCGCTTTTCGGTCGCG
Source organism: Tylopilus cf. pallidocervicolor (assembly GCA_038093935.1). Lineage (NCBI taxonomy): Eukaryota > Fungi > Basidiomycota > Agaricomycetes > Boletales > Boletaceae > Tylopilus > Tylopilus cf. pallidocervicolor. Next base: position 15,149 of record JBBPTE010000323.1, on the reverse strand, counting down.
CCTTCCGACCCGGCGCCTGCCTCGGCCCCGACGTCTCCCTCGACCCGCACCGTGGACGAGTCCGCTTCCCGTTTTCGCTTCCCGGCGTTGGCGATCTGACGTTGGCGCTTTTCTTCCCGGTAGCGCTCCATGCGCTTCAGCTTGTCGATGACCTCGCTGAGCGAGAGGGGCGCTGGGACCTGTTGCACTTCGTGCGGGCGCAAGAGGGTTTCGTACATGGTAACATCTGTGCGAAGGTCGGGGGAACGACGGAGAGATCGGCGTCAGTGTCAGGTGCGGTGGGAATATGATGCGATGATGCGATGGCAGGGTGGTGCGGTGGTGCGGTGGCGTGTGGGGGATGGGATGGGGACTCGGACTTACCCGTGAAGCCGGCGTCGTTGAGCGCGCTGACGGTGCGCAAGACTTGTTCCATGCATGGACTGAAGCAGCATATCCGCGTCGGACGATCCTTCTGGCCAGGGCAACAAGAGAGCGTTAGTGTGTGATTCACCCTCGAGTGGCATCTCACGCAAATAAATAAAAAAATCGTCTGATGTGTGTGGAGAGATCTCGATGAGGGGGAACGTACCCGCAATGCTTTTTTCGCATGCTCGATGGCCTCCCAGGGTGCGGGGAGGTCAAGAAAAACTAGATGAAAAACGAAGACGTGTGAGCGAGACGCACACGCATAACGACACGGGGGAGAACGAAAGAGGATGAACACGTGCCCGAATCGACGCTGTTCTCTACCGTAAAGCCGTCTTTGCACACGTTGCGATGCGTGAGCGTGACGATGTCCTCCATGCCATGACGGACAAATTCTTCTCTAGCGATGCGGTCCGCGCGGGGGTTATTGGATGGGTGGAGTGGAAAGGATGGAAGACGCACCTCGCCTTGTCGGCACGTGCTTCATGAAACTCGTAGGAGTAGAGATGGCCGGAGGTACCGATGGTCCTGGCGACGGAGTGTGAAAAGGAACCCGAGCCGGTGCCTACGGGAAATGAACCGAGGATGAGCGATGGGGGAAAGGGTGCCAAGAAAAGATTGGAATATAGACGTGCTGTAGACGAATCTCGCCGTGCTTGGGGACGAACTTGCCTGCTTCAATGACCCGGCTCCCGCGCCGAATGTCGAGCCACGCGGTGATGAAGGCGATGTCTGCGAGGTAGAGAATTTGGGTGCGGTGTGGTAGCGCCATCGTCCAGAGCTCCGGGGTTGGTCGGAGGAGGTGAATAAACCCCTTGCCGTTGCGCGACCCGACCTTGGAGCCATAGGGAACGCCGACGAGATCGTCGTGCTTGTAGTAGCCAAAGCGGCTGTTAAAGTCCTTTCCTGGCGTGATCAGGAGCGGCTGTACCGCGTCTCTGGTCTGTCCGCGCGCTGAGCAATGCCATGGGCGACGTGCTGGGCTGTCCGCACCTGCCAGACGATGACGAGGTCGCCGGGAGCGATCTCTCGTGCTGTGGACCACATGCGCTACTAAAACAAGGCAGAGATTGAGACGTGGCTGTCGCCGATGCGAAGATCTCGCGAATCGCACACTTTAAATTAACCCGTTCTCACCGCTGACCGCCCTGCACAGGCATTGCACATCGCCAGCCCTGATCGTGGCGCTTTCGTAGGTACGTCCCTGTCAGCCCATCATGATTCATTGGCTTCTCCAACCTTCTTCTCGTATCTCCCGTCGTGATGTCACGTTCGCACCGAGCGTCTTGATTCATGTAATCCTGATAAAAAGTCCCCACTGACCCCGTTCTTTGCAACCACCGTCTCCCTACGCCCCCGATCGTGCCTTGGTGTGAATGGATCCCGCTGCGACCACCCCCCGCGTCTCCTGCAGTATGTGCTTCTCTCCAGACGTGTCTCGCCGCTGATGTGTCCGGGAAGTCGCCATTGTTGATTTTTCCGAAGACGTGCGTTGCTCTACACCGCGTGTGCCATCATTCATCGTCCGCCTAGGTCCGCTGGCTGTTTGTCACCGAGTCTCTCACCGAGCTCCTGGGTCTGTCCGCTGCGTACGCTTCTTTCTGTGTGTTGATGCCCTGCAGGTTACGAACCTCGCGATGTCATCGGCCGTCCTGCGGTCGAGCTCGTACACCCCGAGGAATTCCCCGCCGTTATGCGGCTTCATTAGTACGTGAGCGGCCCTTGGGGTCATCCCGTCGTCTTGACCACCTCACAGTGACACCATCCGCCAAGACAAGGCGGCAGTCATTGCATACCTTCGTCTGAAACACAAAGACCCCTTCAAGGGGTATCTTCTTTGTGCCGTCGTCCGTCCCTCCCGTGCCTCGCTGTGTCGTATATTACTGATCGTACCTCAAGTCACGTACAGTCGTACATAACGTGATCGTCGGCAGCATCTCGCTCGCCGTACCAGGCCCCAAGGCGTTCCAGAACGCCTCGACAGCGCAAGAAGTCGTCGTCGTCACGCCCACCGCAACGGACTTTGAATTTCGTGTAGGTTCTCGATCGGATCTGCCTGCCCCCTTGTACGTCGCGCTCACCGTTTGACACAGCGATGGGGCGACCCGTCGCCCATGCCTCCCAGTCCGATCCCGGTTATCCCAGGGCTCGCGGATCCCACTGCAGACGGCGACCTCCTCAGATCCACACCACAGCCAGTGCTCAGCTTCAAGCCTCTCCCGTCGCAGTCCTCCCGCTCCGCGCTCATCCTCGATCGGTTCTCGATACACTGCCCGGTCCAATATTGCTCCAACGACCATCTGCTATCCACCACGACCGTGATGGGACGGAGCTTTTTCGATTTCGTCGCCCCGCGGAGCGACAAGGTCGTCCGGAGCTGGATTGACGTGATCAAGGCGTGGGGCGTCAACGAGCGCGGTCAACCGAGCGACGGGGGGTTCGGATATGGCAAGTTCTTGCTCATTCCTAAAGGGCGCGATTCGAGGTCGGTTCGCGCTTCTATTTTCCGATGGGTGTGGTGTTGTTCTGACCCGACGGTTCTCGACCCAGGACGGACAGGATGCCTGACGCGTTGGCTCCGAGTCGTCGCCGCGACCGCGACGTGACGGGGCCGACATCGAGGCACCACCCACACGCACATGCACATGGCCGATCCCCGGGCTCGACCGCCCATGTAGTATCCTCTACGCGCGCCCGAATGTCCGGTCCCTCGGGAAATCCAACCACGTCGCATGACCAAGAGATCCTCGTCGACGCCATCTTCTCGGGCCACTCGGACGGCATCTTGGTCATTCTCCGACGTCAGTTGTAACGCCCCGTCGTGGCAATGCAATGTGACGGTGATGCCCCGCGGACCCTTTTTCTTTTTTTTTCGTTTTTGTTTTGAGATGGTGATATACCCTCATCCGATTTCGTTGTGTATTTGGCTGTGCAGTAGTCTATCGACCGATCGGAAATCAGCTGTCGTCGTCGTCGTTGTACCACACATGCGCCTGATCGGGTCAGGATAAGATCCCATTCCCTTGCGCACCCACACTGTCTTGAGGCCCACAAAGATACAGGCGGGCGCCAAAGTGACGTCGTCGCCTCAGGGTCGGGTCCCAGGCACGCCTCCGCGCCCGCGCTGCTTTTCGGCGGTCCTTTGTCTTTTTTTCAATTGGTCCCCCCCCGCGATGCCCGTTCATGACCGTCGTGGTTGCAATGCCGGTTGCATAGCACCATTCCTGCATCCATCAACGCGCCTTCTGAACATGGGATTCACCGTCACCGCCCCCGTGGGTCATGGCGGGAAAAAGGACGACAGTGGAACGAGGAACGCGAGGACGACTACCAAACAATACACAATAAAATAAGTCCAGTGTTCTTTGAGATGGCCTCGACCGACGCCAAACACATCCGCCGTGAGGCTGACCAACGCGATCCGGGATGCAGCACACACATCATAGCACGTATCACGTCCATCATGAAAGCCAGTGATGGGGGGCGTGCAGATGACATTGGCATACACAGCGGACCCGGACTCGGACCGTGACCGTGCCACGACGCGAGATCTCTCGCACCCCTCGTCCCGGACCGACGTGCGTCTATCTGTCAAGTGCACTGGTCGGCGTCCAAGTCGGAGACGGTGCGGGACGGGACGGTACGAGAGAGAAGCGGTGCTGGGACCTGGGACCCGAGGTAGATCGGTATCGGCATCGATCCTCGGGGTTTTGGTGGGACGCTATCAATGTGTTCGATTCGGGAGGGGGGACATGGCATAGGGTTCGGTTCACGGACCGGTATCCAACAGTGCAGCCATGGCACAGGAGCGTACGATCCCAGAACGTCGCGTCGTTGTGCTTGCCGCTGCGTGTGGCGTCGGTCGAGGAGCCGTGAGAAGAGGTGGGACAGAGGTGGACGAGGATGTCCAATGTCTAGGGTGGGATAAGGCGGAGATCGGTGGCCATCCGACGTAGATACGCATTCCCGCCTCTAAACAATCCAATCCCGTGCGGGTGGCGACGGTTAACGACGCGTTGTCAACCGTGCGCCTGACGGTGCGCGGTGAAAGCGTGGCGCCGCCATGTCATTGTCAAACGCGCATGCGCGTCTAGTGAGCGCCAAGGACGTCCGAGTCTCACCCTCTCCCCGTCCAAAACCCGACGCCGACGCCGCCCCCGAGTCTCACGCGAGGCAGTGGACCGGATCGACCATACACCATGAGGACGCACCCGCGACGAGTCCGGTATCTTACCCTCCCCCGCGAGTGTCCGATTCGGAAAGTCGCGGGTGACCCTGCAGGGTAGGCACCCACCCGATTGCCGTCGTCCAAACTGTCGAAAAATCATGTTTCGTTTTGCCTCAAGCCTGCGCGTGTGGGATTGTCGTCAGGCGGACTTGTGCGCGGGGCAGCGGTGGCGTAGATGCTGGAGAGCACAACGCCTGGCGTTTGGTGGTGCTGCGGTGTCTATAAATAAGTTTGGCTTTCCCCATGGGTCGTCGTTTTAAACGTCGACGTCTGTAGGGCTCCTTGCGTCTGAACCAAGTCCCATTGGTGTGTATCGCCAACGCACGACGTAAAGATAGCCCGCGTTGCTTCTCCTCGCTCGCGGTCGTAGATGGCTCCTGTCACGCGCTTAGCCGAAGCCGAGCGAAGCAAGTGTTGCTCGCCATTTGGAAGTGATGCTGCAAGTGTCCTTTTGGGTAGAGCTGCCATTCACTGCGAACGTGGTGTTGTTCGTCCCCGGTGTCGCCTATGGCGGGGTCCGAGCGAGGGTTCAAGTATGGCCCAACGTCTGCACATCTGACCGAGGGCGACTCTACCAACCTGTGGAAGGTTGCCATAAAAGGAAGGCGTTTTTGGAATGTGAAAAAATGATGTGACGGGAGACTCGACGCCGTGGCAGATGCCTCGCCGTTTGGGTGGACGAGGCGGAAACGAGCTACGATGGTACTGGACATGTGCTACGAGACCCGTCGCCGTGAGCACGAACGGTCGGGGTGCGGTCTTGGCTGCAGGTCGTGACGCAGCCGAGGGTGGTAGTTGGCACGGCCCACTGGCTGTGTAGTCGTGTTTGAACTTGGTTGCGAGTCGCGCGCGCCTGCGCACCTTCTCACACGTCCACCACAATGGGACCCCCCCAGGACAGAGACGTCGCCATGGGCCCCCCGCCGCCTCCCCCACAGCCCACCAAGGACGGCCAGGACGTGCTCGAAAAGTACAGAAAGCTCAAGCGACGCTACTTTGAGCTCGAAGAGGTCCGTGCAGCGCGCTAATCCGTCGCTCTCGGCTGACGACACGTCACCAGAAATACCAGGAAACACAGTCCGAGCTCAGACACTCTGGCGAGCGCAATGTCAGGCTCCGCGAGGAGCGAGAGTACGTCCCCAGCCCCGTCCGATCGCTCCCTGTCGCTCACTGTGTCCATCCAGCCTCATCCTGCAGCGGATACACGAGCTCGAGACCCGCTCGGAGCCCACCACGCCCGGCCTGCCCTTTCCCCCCTCGAGCGCATTCCCGCGCGCCCTGCTCTCGTCCCGCACCCGTGCTGCGTTTGTCACCAATCTGCGCCAGGCCATGGCCGAGGACGACGCCGAGGACCACAGCGTCGATCCCCTCCTCAGCTCGCGGTACATCGGCCCGCTCGCTCGCAAGCGCGCCGACGAGGAGCACCGCGAACAGATCGAAGACGAGGCGCGCCAGGCGCGCCGACAAACCAAGCGATCCCGCCCCACGCCCAAGGGCAAGGAGCCCGTCGTGCCCCAGCCCGTCCTCACCCTCGCACCCGTCCCACAGCACCCCCCCGAGAGCGGCACCTCGCCCCTCCTCGTCACCACCACCGGCCAACGTCTCCGTCTCAAGCCTCCCGTCAAACCGACCACCGAATCCGACGCGGGGTCCTCAGCCAATCATCGCCCGCCATCGCCCTTGTCGCCCGTCACGACGCCCCCAGAGGACCATCCTTATCAGCCGGGGTCGTATCCGCCGAACGGGGCACAGCCCTCTGTCTCTGCGCCGCCCCCGGCCATGTCACCGCCACTCCCCGGACAATCGCCGTTGCTGAATGCGTCACCGGCCGCATCGGCATCGCGTCCGTCTGATATCCAACGGCATGCCAAACCAAAGCGTTTGAAGGCGCACACCGTCACGTCAAAGAGCTTTAGCATCCCGACGGTGCCGCGCGATAAAAAAGGTCGTCCGCTCTTGCCGCTCAATGTGGGCATCATGACGGTGATCAGTCTGGGCGAGGTGTGTATGCGCGAGCACTTTCACACGGAGCGCTACATTTTCCCCGTGGGGTATGAAGTGACTCGGTGCGTCGATCCGTGTCTTGTGTGTGTGCGCGGCTGACACGATCTAGACGCTACCATTCGACAGTGGACCCCACCAGCGATGCGGTGTACCACTGTTCCATTCTCGACGGCGGCGATGGGCCCAAGTTTCAGATCGTGGCGTCGGACGTCCCTGATCGGCCGATGATTGCTGGGACGGCCACGGGGGCGTGGTCGTCGATCGTCAAGCAGGCCAACGCGATCCGTAATCGCCAACACTCCAACTCTGTCTCCGGGCCCGACTTTTTCGGACTCGGACAAAACACCATCAAGCACCTCATCCAAGAACTGGTCAACGCCGATCGGCTGCGCGATTACGTCTGGCAACACTTTGTAGAGGGAGGGTGAGTCTGCGTTTTGTTGTGTGTGCTGGGGTTTACGTGGATCGTGGCCCGTTTCTCTTTTTCGTGCCTCTCTTTTTTTCTTTATTTCCTATTCATGACACGATGTGACACAGACCTTTAGGCGGTAGGCACGCGGCCGTGATCCCTGCCCTCCCAGAGGACCCCGGCGATGGCTTTGTCGACGACCCCATGTCCGCTCCTTTTACGCACCCTCCACCCCCACCCCCACCGCACATGCACGCCTCGCAACCGTTTACGACGATCATGCTCCCACCACCCACGCCGGCCGACACGCTGAGCATACACGAATACCGACCACCGCCCACCGTCCAAGAACATGATCCGACGCGCGGCGGGACGCGCTCGCACGCGCCGTCGCACTCGGCGTCCCCGCCACAGCAGTCGTCATCGGGGACGGGGGCGTATGGGAGTGGGTCGGCGGCGCCGGCTGTTCCAGCGACGTTTGCGGGCATCATGAATGCGTATCCGGTGCGGGCGGAGATGGAGCCGGGGCGGTCGGCCCGGGGGTAGCCTCGTGGCGTGCGGGTGTGGGTGTCGTTGTGTGTGTGCGCTTGTTCCGTCTCTCGTTGGGTCGTTTTTTACATGCACGGTTTGTGTCGTCTTAATCGTGCCCTGTTGGTTTTTTTGATTATCGCTTATCGTCTATACCACTGCGATTGGGATTGGTACGACGGCGCCCCCTCGATGGTGTCCTTGCAGAGTCGCCCGTCCTTGGGCACGCTCACCTCTGCGAGACGCCGCGTCGTTGTCTGGGACGACGCAGCCCACCTATGCATACATACTACGTGTGTGGGGTGCAGACCAGACGCGCGACCTGCTGGGGGCGGACAACGAACCAGCGCAACCGAGTGGTGTCCACTGCGACGTGTGGTTGCGTGCCTCTGTGGGGACCTCGTGCCGTGGCGAGGATCGTGCTGGGCTGTCTCTGATTGGGGTAGTATGTGAGGCGGACAATCGTTAATGTTACATAAATTGTCGGACGCCTCGATTGGGTGTGCCATCATATTACCAGTCGTCCTTGGATGGCGTCGCGATCGACTCGGTTGTTGAGAATTGCGGTGGTTCAGTTTGCGCCCAAGGTGAGCCCCGTCCGAGTCGTCGATGGGTGCGATGGGTGCGATTGACGGGCATCATAGATGGGCGAGGTCCATGCGAATATCGCCAAGGCGCGCGAGTTGTGTCGGGGGTCCGTCTCGCCGTTCAACGTGGGTGTGCGCGCTCGGAGGTGACCCTACCTCGACAGGTTAACGCCCCGATCGGTCGACGTGGTGTGTTTCCCCGAGATGATCTTTACCGGTGTGTGCACCCCCCTGCATCACGATCTCGTCTCACCCCGGGCCGCTTGCCAAGGCTACACGTTCCCCGACGCGCGCTCGATAGCGCCGTATCTCGAGCATCCCAAGACGGGTCCGACGGCGTCGTTTTGTAGGGAGCTCGCGGCGCGGGTGGGGTGTGTCGTGGTCGCTGGGTACCCCGAGCGTCTCGTTTCCCCGGGCGAGGGTGAGGGTGAGGGTGAGGCCCAGGATGACGCGGACCCCTACACCCCGACCCCGCCCCCCGCCGCCAACGCGGCCCTCCTCTGCGACCCCACCGGCCACCTCCTCCACACCTACCACAAATCCAACCTCTTCCCGACCGACCGCACCTGGTCTCTCCCCGGGCCCGGCTTCACCTCTCTCGTGCTCCCTGCGCCCCTGGGCCGCACCGCCCTCGCGATCTGCAACGACCTCAATGTGCGCGCGGGCACGGTGTGGGCGGATCTGGAGCGGGGGCCGTATGAGCTGGGGACGTGGTGTGTAGAGGCGGGGGTGAAGGTGGTCGTGCTTGTGAATGCGTGGTTGAAGCCGGGGGATGGGGGGATGGAGGGTATTGGGGAGCGGGCTGGGGATGTGCGTGACGGCGGCGGCGGGGATGTCGATGGGAATGGCGGGGACGGGGACGGGTTGGAGCCGAATTGGGAGGTGTTGAATTATTGGGCGATGCGGTTGAGACCGTTGTGGGCGCCCCTGAACAACACCGACCGTCGTGACGAGGCCGATGCCGATGCCGGGACGGGTGCGGATGCGGATGCGGATGGGGACGCGACGCGGGACGTGATCGTGGTCGTGTGCAATCGCTGTGGACGCGAACGCGGTGCGTGGCGCGTCCGTGTGCGCGTGTTCACTCCGTGTATACTCATTTCATGTCTCTTAGGAAAGACCTTTGTAGGGTCGTCGGCCATGTTTTCGATGCGCCGCGGGTCGGGCAGACCCCGACTCTTACACTGGATGGGCGAACGCGAACAAGGGCTGCGGATTTGGACGGCCGAGGTATAGTAGAGTAGAGCAGCCGGCGTGGTCGTGTCCCCGCGGGCGGTCGTGTGTTCTCATGTCGATAGCGGGAAAAAAG
>JBBPTE010000322.1:2656-15479 GCA_038093935.1 Tylopilus cf. pallidocervicolor | reverse complement strand
CGGTGCAGATCTACTGCGACACGCTCGATCAGTATCTGTACTACTTTGATCGCGGGGCGCCTGCGGTGCGTTTTGCGCGCGTGCTGTCTCTCCGTGGCAGGCATCTGACAGACCCCCTAGGTCGCCCCGAAATTCATCGTCTCGCTCGTCGAACTGATCACGTCGTCGATCGACACGATCACCTCGCCCGCGTCCTCTGCGTCCTACCTCCACCCTTCGCAGCGCATCGAAGGCGTAGCCTCGCCCGACGCGATCCAACGCCACTTTCGCAACACGCTGCGGTATATATATGCCAAGAAGGCGGCGGCGGCGGCGGCGGGGGAGAGTCCGGGGCGGTATGACGAGGTGGAGGTGATGGGTGCGTTTTTGAAGATGGGGGTGACGCGGTAGTAGTGCCGGCCAGTGGTGGGTTTGACGTAGGTACTGTACATACTGTTTATGCCCATTTTCTTTTTTTTTTTTTCTTTTTGCTGTTGTAGCGTGTGGCACGGTGTCCGAGCGTGCATGGGGTGCAGCGGTCAGTGTGTGAGCAACTCCCAAGAATATCCCCTGGTCAACATACATTGCGTGGAGTCACACCGCAATCTGGAGCTGCGAGTACGCCCAGTTGAAAGCGTGACAAACAAAGTTCACACCACTGCTGTATTCAACTTGGATGGATCTGGCAGGCACGGTGATGGTGGTCACTCTATACAACTTATTATGCAAACGACCGTACGCTGCTACGGCACGGTACCCGCGTTAGCCCAACTGGAAAGCACAAACGAACTGCATGGTATCCCTGAATCGATCTAGGGCCTAGGCACAGCGGTCAGCGGTCACCACGCCAAGATCCGCACACTTTCTTCGTTGCTGCAATGCACAACGCCTGGCACGTTCGAGGGTGTCTCTTGGACCGCTTCTGTTGTGCTTGTCCGCGCCTGCGACCCGGACGCGTGGCGGATCACCCGGGCTGGCGGTGTCGTCGCCCTACTAGTTTGCTTCCGAAGACGGGCTCGCTTCTGTCGTGCGCCCGTCACATTTATTTGCCGCAGCTCTCCGAGGCCAGAAGGGGCAAGACGGAACCGAACCGAGAGCGGGTACTTCACTCGGGCTGACGCGCCCCGTGCATCACGCATCGCGTCTGGTTCGACGGTGATTAGAGTTTAGCGCGGTCGGTCGATGGCGACAACCGATCCGATCCATCATGGGGTAAACCCATCAATTGATTCGAGTGTGTGATGCGTCAGAGTACCGGCAGTAACGCAGGACCGGCTTGGTTCATGCGCATGTGATGTATTTCCTGACCCGAAGGACGGGGAGACGGGACCGGGCGTGATGAGGGATCCCACCGATATGCCGACACGCATCACTGTGGACACGGTTTGTTAGGATGAGAGCTTGGTATATGAACGTCAACTTGTTGAGCTATGATGGGAATATGCGAGGACTGATCCGCCGGAGCACCGCTCGTGCCAGCACACGTCCTTTCAGAGCCTCGAACCAGAGCGCATCGGTTCGCACAACGTGCAACCGTGCACGCATACTCGGGTGATGCGTGCTTCCGAGTCTATGTGTCGTTTGTCGTGAACTTTTGCCATTTGGTTCGATCGTGTGGATTCAATGCGAGACTTGGAGCGTGAATGCATGTCAGAAAGCTATCATATGATTATCGAGCTATGCACAAAAATAAAACAAAAAAAATGAATGAAGTGATGCGTCACCCGCCGTAAGCCTTGATGTTACAGTCATATGTGGTCTATTCGGATGGTGGGTACGATAATCTCGGGACGGGGCTCGTCTTGCTCCTCGGTGACCATCTTGCGTGCGTTCAAGCTGTGGAGAAAGAGGCGGGACAGATTCAACATTCGCAAACCGAACAAGGCACGGAGAGATAGAGACAAAAAAGGGGTGAGAGGGGGAGAACGTACACCGCAAACATGGATATCACGTATACTGAGACATCACGAGAAAAGTGGACGATCCTCAGCAATCTAAGACGGCAAGCGCGATAAGACGAGACACGCACGTTTCGGCAGCATCTCGCCTGGAATGGATTCCCAGATAACGAATTTGTAAATGAACTAGGGTCGTCCCACGGAAGGGTTACGAACCGATCGTCAGAGTGATAGGAGACTCACGGAAAGAGCGATTATTGTCGCGGTCACGCTAGATTCTGCGTCAGTCCTCGTGTTTTACGGTAGAGGCATGCTTGTCTTACCTCGTCAAGACACCCATTTGCACAAAGACGACAACCATGCGTTGCATTCGGCTCCCAGACCTGAATGACGTTTGTAACAGGGGGTCTAATTCGACCCTTGATTCGACGTAACGCCTACCTCCTGACTCCGGTTCGTGCTTCACGGAGATAAAAAATCATCGATCCAGAGATGATAATGTCACAAGCGGCAGCAGCGCCGCTTGAGATCGGGGAATACTAGAGTAGAAATAGGCGCGATAGTACTCGCGTCGGCGTCTAATGAATACATACTGGATTGGCGAACAGCGTCGCGATGTTGCCGGTGACAAACCTGATCGGACGTCATTAGATCAGGGACACCAAAGGGCATGTACATTGCAAACGCACAAATCACCTGCACACATTGTGGATATCAACGATGGAGTGGCATGAGCTTCCGATGGGTAATCTTGAAGTAAAGCAACCCACATGCTCCGAGGACTACCAGGAGTGAGACGTGAAACTTCAAGATTGAGAATAAATAGCTCACTCAATTGAATCCCAGCGAAAAATGCCTAACAATCACAGCAGCTGTCAGAGGAAGAAATTGACTAGTACATACCACTGAGCCAGTGACAATCCGATTCCTGCCGCTAACTGAAAAAGGAATGGTAAGACACTGCAAGGGACAGCTGCAAGGGACAACTGCACAACTGACCTATCCACACTCTATAGCAGTAAAACCTACATTCATACATGAATTATATAGCGCATCGATCCACTACCAGGAAACTCACATTTCTGCACCGAACGCGATCAATGTCTTCGAAAAGTCAAGGCACTTGACTTCAACAGAATAATGGGACGCCATACCGCTGTAGGAGTAGCGAGCTGTCCCAGTCGAGCAAATTAGTCACTATTACCGAAGCAAGCAAAACAAAACTTTGCCTACAAAAGATAGCCTGTATTACACGTTCTAGTTCTTGTGTGACCTTCGGCATCCTTACAATAAGAAACCCACCAAGTGCCCTCGAGCATGCAAGCGTATGATAAACTTCCACGACGGCAATATATGAATTGCCTCCATGTAACACCGAGCGTCATCGCTGTCTGAAAGACGTTCACAAATCTAAGGTGCGGGTCAGTAAAGTTCTGGTTCGAAACGACAGCACGTAGTCACAAGATGCTCAATACCTGAGTCAATCAGCAGTCTAGTTGTGCATCAGAAACAAGTAGCTCACTGCCAATTTCAGTAATCGACGTTCGTTGGGAAACCATCGAATGTAAGCAAAGCATTGACCCAAGGACACGCCAGTCAGCCTATCGATAATAACCGGGTTTTTCAGACCGTCAAAGAGCCAAACACTGGTACTGACACTGATCGAATCACTGCTGCTGTTTGATGGTCATGAGATCGCGTTTGCGTGCATCAGGATACTCAGACTTACGTATGAATGATGGACCCAGCCGTGTTGCACTTGAAAACATTCGAGAAGTTAGATGATAAGAATGATTCACGAAATAGCACTTGAGCGCACAACACCCGTCGCGCCCCGTGGTATTTAAATATCAGTAACGGTAGTGGCGATAACGTTAATCTTTCAGGGCAGGGGCTGACAGCAATAGCTAATAAGTTGGTATGCACCAAATGGATTCGATGGGCCTGTTGAGTGATTTGAATGTTAGACAAAATATTTTCTTTGAATGACCACGCACCTCGTATGTAATGGCCGGGACGCCAAAAGCCTTAGCAATGTAACGTCGAGTGGATACCTGTAGTGGTTGAAGATGAATGCTTGGACCCCCCAAAACACTGGAAGGTGCAAGTATCAATCATCTCTCGCTCACAAGTTATGGCATGTGTGTTTCCGACCACTGGCAACCGTCTTTTATACATCTCTTTTAGACGCATTGCCATTACCCAGGACATAGCTGGGTTGATCACCGAGTACGGTTATCTCGGTGCTTTGTTGAAATCTCTTCGCACAGGTGGTCGGGCGTTGACGGTTATTTACGTCTCCAAAGGTTATTCGGCATCTTTGGACCCACTGACCCCAACCTATTCCGTCATGACCATGACTAATCTAGCACCTTCAATGCACCACAGGTTCAGGGACTCGACAACTAATTTTCCCAACGAACGACACTAGAACCCATCACCGGGCCAGGTGTCCTATCGGACAATGGAAGGATATCTCTGGGCCTGGGTCTGCCTACAAATTGTTGTCCTCTCTAAGGAAATTTGATCTGCAGTACTAGGAACTGGTGGTACCATTCCTATGCAGTGAACCTAACTCTCGAAGCCTGAGGGTGAAAGTGAGCCCAATCTATTGACTGATTGTGTCATAGTACAACAGATTGGTCACCAGGCATACCCTCTTTCATCTGACCAAAGGATCAATAATTGGTTCAACACAACATATCGTAGTCAATGAAAATGAAAGAATGTCTGAGTCTTGATGACGGCTGACAGGTATGCGGATCTCGGAGCTCTTGTTTCGCTCCTCGCAGATCGTCCTATGTGCAACCAACCTGGTAGAAAGGTGAAGTGATTGATCATTCACAAAAAGAGATGCCTCGGACAAGAAAGGACGAGACTCTTGCATCCTGAGCATCGAGTTCATGTACACTGCAGCATCAAATTACAGCTTTGATGGAGAATCCGATGTTGTGAAACTCGTGCCTCAGATACTGCCAGGTCAAACTAGGTCTCGCGTTGACAACCATGCTTTATGGGTATCGTCTCTCCTGTTTCACGCGACTCTCAAGATTACCGTCTCAAGAATACCCTCGTCAGTATACAAAAGCATTGTCGTATCCAGTCACCGCAATCTGGAGCTGCGGGTGTGCCCAACTCGACAGCGTGACAAACGAACCACTGTATTCAACTTGGATCGATCCAGACACAGTGATGGTGGTCACTCTACAGTTGTTTTGGGTATTAAATTGTACTGCAAGGATCGTCGACGGTACTACGTCACGGCACTCGCTTTGGCCCAACTGGAAAGCACAAACAAACTCCATGTCTTCCCCGAATCGATCCAGGCACAGCGGTCACCGGTCACCACTAAGTACACCTTGTCGCTCTTCGTTATTGCAATGCACAACGCTCGCATTCGAGGGTGTCTCCCAGATCGGACACGTGGCGGATCACCCGGTTGGCTGTGTCGCCCAAGTTTGCTTCCGAAGATGAGTACGCTTCTGTCATGCGCCGTCACGTTTACTTGCTGCAATCCTCCGCCAGAAGGGGAAGACGGAACCGAACGGAGAGCGGATACTCACTCGGGCTGAAGCGCTGATGCGCGAAAGGTACCATGCATCACGCATCGCGTCTGGTTCGACGGTGATCAGAGTGTAGCACGTGCCAGTAGTAAGTAAGCGTCGTCAGTCGATGGCTACGACCGATCCATCATGGGGTGAACCCATCTATTGATTCGAGTGTGTGACGCGTCAGAGCACCGCCAACGACACAGAACCGGCCTGGTTCATGCGCATTTTATTTACACCTGACCTGGAGAATGGGGAGACGGAAGCGAACACGGTGAGGGATACCACCGACATGTTGACATGCATCGCTGTGGACACGGCTTGTTAGGATAAGGGCTGAGTGCGTACGACCACGATCCCCATCATGGGGTAGGTATATGAACGTCAACTTGTTTGACCATGATGAGAGCATGCGAGGACGGACCCGCCGGCGCGCTGCCCATGCCAGTGCATGTCCTTTCAAAGCCTCGAACCAGATCGCATCGGTTCGCGCAACATGCAGCTGTGCACGCACGTTCGGGTGACGCATGCGCGGTGTACTTCCGAGTCTTTGTGTCGTTGGTCGTGAATACAATACCCTGTTCGAGCGCGTGGGTTAAATTCGAGACTTGGATCATGAACGCATGTCAGAAAGCTATCATATGATTATCAAGCTATGCACGAAAACAAAACAAAAAAAGGAAGTGACACTTCACTGGCACCTGCCGTAAGCCTTGATATTACAGTCATATGTGATCTATTCGGATAGTGGGTACGATGATCTCGGGACGGGGCTCGTCTTGCTCCTCAGTGACCATCTTGCGTGCGTTCAAACTATGGGTGAAGAGACAGGACAAGATCAACAATCACAAACCGAAAGACAGATGAAAAAGGGGCAAGAGGGGGAGAAGACGAAAGACTTACACCGCAAACATAGATATCACGTATACTGAAAAGCAGACGATCCTCAGTGAAACGGCAAACAAGACGAGACGAGACACGCACATTTCGGCAGCATCTCGCCTGGAATGGATCCCCAGATAACGAATTTGTAAATGAACTAGGGTCGTCCCACGGAAGGATTACGGACCGAACATCGATCGTCGGGGTGACAGTGAGAGAGACTCACGGAAAGAGCGATTATCGTCGCGATCACGCTAGATTCTGCGTCAGTCCTCGTGTTTTACGGTAGGGGCATGCTCGTCTTACCTCGTCAAGACACCCATTTGCACAAAGATGACGACCATGCGTTGCATTCGGTTCCCAGACCTGAGGGAGGTTTATGATAGCATGTGTAGTTCGACCCTTGATTCGACGTGACGCGTGCCTCCTAACTCCGGTTCGTGCTTCACGGAGGTAAAATATCATCGATCCAGAGATGATAATGTCACAAGCGGCGGCAGCGCCGCTGGAGATTGGGAGATACTAGAACAGAGACAGATAGTACCCAGGTCGGTGTCTAATGAATACGTACTGGATTGGCGAACAGCGTCGCGATGTTGCCAGTGACAAACCTGATCGGGCGTCATTAGATCAGGGACACCAAAGGACATGTATATTGCAAACGTACAAATCACCCGCACATACTGTGGGTATCAACAATGGAACGGCATGAGCTCCCGGTGGGCAATCTCGAAGTAAAGCAACCCACATATTCCGAGGACTACCAGGAATGAGATGTGAAACATCAAGATTGAGAATAGATGGCTCACTCAATTGAATCCCAGCGAAAAATGCCTAACAATCACAGCAGCTGTCAGAGGAAGAAATTGACTAGTACATACCACTGAGCCAGTGACAATCCGATTCCTGCCACTAACTGAAAAAGGAATGGTAAGACACTGCAAGGGACAACTGCACAACTGACCTATCCACACTCTATAGCAGTAAAACCTGGGTTCGTACATGAGTTATGTAGCGCGTCGATCCATCACCAAGAAACTCACATTTCCACACCAAACGCGATCAATGTCTTTGAAAAATCAATGTGCTTGACTTCAACAGGATAATGGGATGCCATACCGCTGTAGGAGTAGCGAGCTGTCCCATCCGAGCAACTCAGTCACTATTGTCGAAACAAACAAACAAATAACTTACAAAGGATAGCCTGTATCACATGTTTCAGTTCTTGAGCGACCTTCGGCATCCTTGGAATGAGAAACCCACCAAGTGCTCTCGAGCATGCAAGCGTATGATGAACTTCCACGACGGCAATATACGAATTGCCTCCATGTAACGCCGAGCGCCGTCGCTGTCTGAAAGACGTTCACAAATCTAAGGTGCGGGTCAGTAAAGTTCTGGTTCGAAACAAGAGCATAGAGTCACAAGATGCTCCTTACCTGAGTTGATCAGCGGTCTAGTTGTGGGTCAGAAACAAGTAGCTCACCGCTAATTTCAGTAATCGACGTTCGTTAGGAAACCATCGAATGTAAGCATAGCATTGACCCAAGGACACGCCAGTCAGCCTATCGACAATGACCGTGTTCTCAGACAGCCAAAGATCTAAGCACTGGTGCTGACATTGATCCAATCACTGCCGCTTTTTGGTGGTCACACCATGAGATCACATTTGCGCGGATTGGGATGCTTTAGACTTACATATAAATAATGGACCCAACTGTGCTACACTTGAAGACATTCGAGCAGTAAGATGATAAAGATGATTCACGAAACAGCATACCTGTCGCAGCGCGTGGTATTTAAATATCGGTAGTGGCGATAACGTTAACCTTTCAGGGCGGGGGTTGACAACAGCTAATAAATTGGTATGCATCAAATGGATCCGATGAACCCATTGAGTGATTTGAATGCTAGACAAAAAATTTCCTTGACGGCGAACCCAGTATGTAACGGCCGGGACGCCAAAAGGTGACGCCGCGTACTTTCTAGTAGATACTGTACCTGTAGTGGTTGAAGATGAACGTTTCGAACCCAAAACCCTAGAAGGCACAAGTATCAACTTTTATCTCTCGCTCACGAGTCGTGACATGTGTGTTTCAGACCACCTCTGTTAGGCACCGTCATTACCCGGAGCGTAGCTGGGTCAATCAAGTACGGTTATCTCGATGCTTTGCTGAAATATTTTTGCGGTGGTGGGTGTTGACGTCTCCAAAGGTAATTCGGCATCCGATTCTCCGGCTGCAACCCCAACCTATTCCGTTATGACTAATGCAGCGCCTTCAATGCACTACAAATTCAGGGACTCAACAACAATTTTTCCAACAACACTAGAACCTACTATTAGGTTAGGTAGCCTATTGGACAATGGAAGTATTTCTCCATACCTGGGTCCGCTTACAATTGGTCGTCTTCCAAGGAAATTTCGATCAGCAGTCGAGACTGGTGGGCCAGTCCCATCGCTATGCATGAGCTTCACAAAGGTAAAATATCATCATCCCGAGACGATAGTATCGCATACTGCACTTGCGCAGACACTCCCGGCCGGGAGATACTAAAACAAACACCGATATGACGGTGTCTGCATCTGTATCTCATAAACACCTAAATGGCTGAACAGTTTTGCGACGTCGCCGCTGACAATCCCAATCCCAATCGGTGAATCAGAGCTTGAGCGTCACACGCAATGTACATTACAAATGCACGAGAATGTCATACGTACTTCCAATATCAGAAGGGTATGAGGACCTGATTATTATCCGTGAGGTGAAAGCGACTCACTCGCTCCGAGGACTACCACGAATTGAACGTGAAATCGTAAGGTCTGAACATAAATGATTACTAAGTTGAAATCTAGAGAGAATCGCCTAACGATTGCAGCAGTCAAATTAGCGGAACAAACCAAGGCACATACCACCCGGTTGTGGCTAGTGACAACACCGACAAGCGAACACGTTTTTCCCCACTCCACTCCACCCCGTCTAGCAGTATGCCATCCTTAAGGATCTATTCGAATCGTGGGTACGATGATCTCGGGCGTGGTCCGGCCTTCCTCATCATTGCGTATTGTCTTTCGTGCGTTCAAGCTAAAGGGTAAAAGCGGTGTTCAATGATAAAATAACTTTCGAAGGGGCAAGGGGGCATGATAGAGATCAGATGAAAGGCAGACTCACACAGCAAGCATAGAGTTCACGTACACTACAGCACCACAGGGTAAGGAAGATGGGGCTTCAGAGTAAATCCCAAATGAGAGATACAAGACACGCACACTTCGGTAGCATCTCACCAGGAACTGCCTCCCATAAAGCACCTTCGGAAACATACTAGGACGTAGTTGTCGCATACAAGAATATAGATCATAGGTCATTACACTGATAACATGGAACTCACAGAGAAGGCAAGGCACACTGCAGTCAGACTAGATCCCATCTCAGTATCATCCTTAACGGCATAAAAGGTAGCCAATCTTACCATGTCAAGAGTCCCATCTGCACAAATAAGATCATCATTCGTCGTAATCGGTTTCCTGATCTGCAGAAGATTACCTATGGTCCAGCCAGTTCAATATGAGATCCATACCTTTTAATCCCGCTGCGCCCCTCACGGAGGTAATAGATCATTGATACAGTTATGATGATGTCACACATCGCACTGGCACCGTATGAGGAAGGTAGATACTGGGGTGAAAATTGATGGATTGTAGTATTCATGATCATCTCTATAGAAAACTTACCGGATTGGCAAACACAACCTCGACTGTTCCGATGGCAATTCTGATCCATCAGTATCAGAATGGGGGCATTGAAGAATAAAACATGGACGTACAAGACACCAGCACTTACTATTAATATTGATAATGAAAATTTAGCTTCTTCGTGCCTTTCCCAGATGAATGTAACCTACTTGCCCCAAGAACTGCCACCAGTGAAATGTAAAATCTCGGGATTGAATATAAACAACTCACTCAGTTGGATTCCAGCAAAAGTTGCCTACATTCATGGTAGCTGTGGGAACCCGGCAGAGGAAATGGACAATAGTTGACACATACCACTGACCCAGTTATTATTCGATTATTACCGCTAACTGAAGTTCCAAGTGAGAAGAAATAAAGCATGACTATGATCTACGGAACTGACCTACCCACACTCTGTAACAGTAGAACCTATGCTCCTATATGAGTTGCACAACCAAGCCATCCGCCATCATAATGCTCACATTTGTACACCAAATGTCACCAAAACCTTTGAGAGGTCAGATGTATACTTCCCGAACAGTAGCAAAATATCATACTGCTGTTGGGATTGCAACCTGGCCGGGACAAGCAAGTTGGATTATAAAGCAGACAAGCAAATGGCTTGCTTACAAGAGATTGCCTGTGTTGCGCATTCCAGCTCCCGAGTGGTCGTTGAAGTTTCTACGATGGGAAACTCACCAAGTATTCATGACGATGCAACCATATGACACATTTCGACGACAAGTGATAAATTGCCACCATGCGACTCCAAGCGTCATGGCAGTCTGAACAACATCGATGACTCTATGGTAGGAGTCAGCTGGCCCGGGATTCATGAAATATTGGGCAGAAATCTACAAGATGCTTATTACCTACGTTAATCAGCAAGCGGTTTGAGGGATAAGAAACGAAATCTCACCACTGCCTTTAGAAATAGACGCTCCGCAGGAAACCATCGAATGTAGGCGTAACCTTGACCCAAGGATATCCCCGTCAACCTATAGAAAACAACTAGATTTGAAAGCTGTGGAGCAAGTAAACACTGTTACCAACATTGTTGCGCCTACACAACCTGTTTGATCATCAGTGAAACCTCAGGATGGACCGAGACATCTTGGGGCCAACTTGCCTACAAATGATGGTCCCAATGCCGCTGCCTCACTTGAGGGCATTTGTGGAGTAGGAGCTATAGGACAAAATTTACACCATTCTATTCAAACTCGTGCACTTACATATCAAGAACGGAAACACAATTTTGGCAGTAACCGAAAAAAGGCTGATTAGTTGAACCTTGAAACTGGTCTTCACATTAGCTAACCTAATACATATAACATGAAGTTCGGCGACTTTTTAAACCTACGAGAAAACCTTCATTCTTTTTACTGCTAGCCGTCCACCAATGTGGTAGTTTTGAAGCGAGCATCACACTAATGCCTTTATGGAACATGGCTTGACAGTAGTGCATGAGGTATAGTAGTAATGGTCTGATAATTGATCATATGTACGATGGATCCGAAAAACAAGAGATGAAAACATCCCTGAATACTAGTTTGTGACAAAGCTCCCGAAGACCTCAGCATTTCGAGGGGGTATGATACCGAAGTGACTTGTATGTACTGCCTCGTACATTCAATGATGGAGATGATTGTAACTCGATCAACCTTACCTGCATGGTTCAGTTATTGGACACTCAGTGCGTGCATATTTAGCCTTGCCCGAACTTGGAATTTCCGATGAACTCATCCCCTTTCCCCGATCTTCAATTCCAATCAGAACTTGTGAACGGTGAACTCACCTTTGCGACCCTAACAAACCGCACAGGACAGCTTGTTTCTTCACTTCCTTTTCTGCTAGCTGTTCACTAATTGCACCCTGCAAACTGAAACAACCTGTGCGAGTCGTCGTAAAGCAATAACGTAACACTCCGAACTGTTCGGACAAGTCGAACGTGAATATGTATGTATGTATAAGTCTGATATCTGGCGACGTAACGCCACGTCCCCGAGTGGATGATTGATCCCTGAAAATTTCATCGTGATTCGTAGTGGCTCACAAACAAGTCTCTCTTGCCCATGTGCTGTACTCGCGAATTGTAAAGCGAGGATCGTCGTACCTTTGACCCAATATGTAGTGTCCCTTGGGGACCAGTCCATGCTTTAAAATCCCTTAGATCCGACTGAAGCTTAAGTCGCCAAACCTATTCAATGTGTGGGGTCCATGGTAGTAGTAAGGAACATGATGACACGGAGTGAACACCGCCGACGCCGATGCTGGCTTAACAAGGAAGGTTGAAGGTAGAGTTCCTATGCTCAAGTTGCCGGGGACAATTGAGCCCGAAAAGGCTGCTGGTCTTCCAAGTTCAAGGTCTACAACCGCTGCTGAACAACGAGCAAGTACATGCACGAGAGCCCATGTTTGACACTGGATCGGTGCCAGGGATAGAAGTATCTGGCTAGACGTGATTCGAATACGCATGCAAACACCAAAGATTTCCAATATGTGGGGCATTCGAGGCTTACCGTTCCACAATAACGATTCCTGCTTTGATTCTTCGTATCACGCGGACAGCAACTGGTGACCAAGAGCCTGGGAAATATTCATTAACTTGGGCCCAGATGGATTGAAGGTCGTACACCATCATCGCAAGCAACCCCTTTCGTTTGGTCATTCAAGTTAACTGCGGTCCGTATTTAGGTGTGTTACTTCCCATCATAATCCCGGGCCACCTTGTCAATGACGAGCACTTGGATTCACAGTCACAGTGTTGTGACTGCTGTTGATAAGACCTA
>JBBPTE010000319.1:0-22827 GCA_038093935.1 Tylopilus cf. pallidocervicolor | reverse complement strand
ACTCAGGTGCTGACGTGTCCTGAGCTCGATACACTATTGGCTAGTCTAGACATACAGACTCACCTTAGACATGCCACTCTGGTAGTAGCATAGCCACATACTGTCAATATATAAACCAGAGGCTAGCAAGGCTGAGTCCTCAGTCTAGTTCTCCTGGTATATTCCCTGAAACCTAGTGTTCAGCAGTACCACCGCTATACTCTCATCCTAGTCCAAGTCCTACAAGGCAACCGAAGTCCATGACATCGTTCAAGGTTTTAGGTTGCTTCAGAAAGATAGTACCGTCAAAATCTTCACAAGCGTCTCCATTTTTCTTTGTAGCAAAAAAAGATGGGACACTTTGTCCTTGCCAAGACTACAGATATGTCAACACTCACACCATGGGGATACAACAACATCAGGATTAAACCTGAAGATAGATGGAAAGCAGCATTTATCACCCAGGAAGGACTGTTCGAACCAACAGTCATGTTTTTCGAACAATGCAACTCTCCAGCAACCTTCCAAGCATTCATGAACCATATTTTCGCCGACTATCTAGCATAAGGATGGCTAATCATCAACATGGACAACATGATGATAGCATCCAACAAACTATCAATCCACCACGAACAAACAAAAAAGGTCTTGCAAAGGTTAATGGACCACGGGCTATATCTCAAACCCTTGAAATGCGTCTTTGACACCCAGGAAGTGGAATACCTAGGAATGATCATATCCCCAGGACAAATAAGAATGGACCCCACCAAACTAAAAGCCATTGAAGAATGGAGACCACCCACTTCAGTAAAAGGAACCAGATCTTTCATAGGGTTCTGTAACTACTACAGAAAATTCATCCCAAACTTCTCCTTGGTAGCCAGACCATTACACGACTTAACAAAAAAGAACAACGTCTGGAACTGGACACCCAAATGCCAGGAAGCATTCAACACTCTAAAAAAGGCCTTCATGCAATACCCAGTATTAATAATGCCAGATGTCCAGAAACCCTTCACTATTATGACCGACGCCTCGCTAACTGCCACTGGAGGCATACTAATGCAAGAGAACCACAATGGAGAACTACAACCATGTGCGTACTTCTCAAAAACCCTAGGAAACACAGAACGAAACTACGACATCTATGACAGGGAACTACTCACAGTAATACATGCACTAGAAGAATGGCGACACTACCTACAGGGAACCAATTTCCCCGTCACGGTCCTCACTGACCACAAAAATCTCATGTACTTCAAAGAACCAAGAAAACTCTCCAAACGACAAGCAAGATGGCAACTCTTCCTCCAGGACTTTGATCTCATTTTCATTCACACCCCAGGAGCCAGAATGGCATCCACAGACACTTTATCAAGGAAAGATGAGATCAACACCACCAAAGACAATCAAGCCATCACGTTGCTACCCAACCACCTATTCGTATGAAAACTAGACCTTGAATTAACAGAAAAACTGGCAAAATCCTCTGAAAAAGACCCGCTAGTCCTTAAAGCCTTACAAGCAATTAAAGAAGAAACCTCCTTGTTCACAAGAGCATCACCTAGGGATTGGACCTACTTTAATAACCAACTCTTTTACAAGGAACGACTATACATACCCCCTGATCTAAGAAATCCCCTTCTCAAAGAACTTCACTCCTCCCCCTTTGGCGGACATGAAGGAGTATTGAGAACCATTGCACAAATGCAACAAGATTACTGGTGGCCGGGAATGACGTCCTTCATCCACAAATATGTCACGGGATGTGCAATTTGCCAAGCATACAAAGCAAACACACACCCAAGTATCCCCGCACTATCCCCCATTCCCTCTAAAGTGACCAGATCCTTTCAACAAATTTCAATTGACCTCATCACTGATCTTCCCCCTAGCGATGGAGCAGACTCTATTTTGGTCGTGGTCAACCACAGCCTTATGAAGGGGGTAATTTTCCTAAAAACCAACAAAACGGCATCAGCTGCCGACATAGCCACCCTCTTCTTTAATCACGTATTCCCTCACTTTGGACTACACGACTCATGCATATCAGGCAGAGGACTGCAGTTCACTTCAGCCTTCGCACGAGAACTGGCTTGGTTACTAAAATATGACCTAAAACTATCCACCACATTCCATCCGCAAACCAACAGAGAAATAGAGAGAGTAAATCAAGAACTAGAAACGTACCTGAGAATATTCTGTCGAAAGGACATAACCAAATGGGCCCAGTTCCTCCCAATCGCTGAATTTTCCCACAACTCTGCCGTACACTTATCAACTGGGAAGACCCCATTCTACCTAATGTATGGATACAAACCAAGAAGTTATCCCAAGATTGGAAAAACCTTCATCCCACACCTTGAAAACAGACTAAATGACATTGAACTAGCACAAAAAGAAGCCCAAGCAGCACACGAAATAACACAGAGAATAATGAAAGAAAGAATAAAGTCGAAATTCAAACCATGGAACATTGGAGACAAAGTATGGTTAGAAGGAAAAAACCTCAAAACCCACTACGAATCAAGGAAATTTGCCCCAAAAAGAGAAGGACCCTTTGAAATCATCAAGGTCCTATCCCCCATCACATACAAATTGAAATTACCAAAATAATGGAAAATCCACGATGTCTTTCACGCATCTCTACTATCCCCATATAGACAAACCAAAGAACATGGCCCTAGCTTTGCCGAACCACCTCCAATAAAGATAAATGGAGAAGAGGAGTTCGAAATCGAGAAAATTATCTCACACTGAGGGAGCAGGAACCGAAAACAGTACCTGGTGGCATGGAAAGGGTATGCCACATTGGAAAATACTTGGGAACCAGAATGGAACCTAAGTAACACATGGACCACCCTGAAAGCCTATAAAACCCAGCACAACTTGTCCTAGAAAACCATCAGCCCCCCCAAGCTGATAAACCATCAACCACCATGCCCTCTACCCTCACTCCCACTGTTCTTAACAAGAAACTTCCCATCCAGGTCCAACGACTTCCCGCGGATGCCCAAAGAATGCTGTATGGTGTGGTTATTGGCAACGCAGTTGCCTGCTATGCCCTCAAACGCAACCCATGGTACACAGAAAACCACAGGCTCATCGAAGGCATTGAGCTCTATAGGACGTTCAAAACCCTATCCCTCACTCACACCCTCTGTTGCCCCCAAAGCCTCCCAGCTCTGTATGACAACGCCATGATGTGCGCCCTGGCAGATGCCAAAAGGAGGGTACTTGACCTCCTCCACAATGACGGGTTCTTCGGGGTAATCAATAACCTACTTTCCGAATTACTCTCACCTTTCCTCCTCCCCATCCTCGCATCGCTTTCGGCTGGGGAACGCGATGACTATTTCAGGGAAACAGGGTTTTTCGACAAAGACTTCAATGAAGCCATGAGGAAAATGTGGAGGAACAGAGACAGCAGAGAAAGAATTCCCATTAGGAAAGCAGAGGAGGGAGAGATCAACGAGGGAGGAGAGACCATGACGGCAGTCAATAGCTCCAGGGAAGGGACCCTGATGTCCTTTCGGAGCACCCACCTCCCCAGGTTGCCAGAAGAACCAAACCACTCAGAGGACGACCTAGGAGAAGGCAACAAGAGAACTCCAGGAAACTCTCCCCCAACTCCTTCATCACCTCTGCCATCTGGGGAAGAAGAGTTCAACCCTACATCCGCCAGGCAAGTCCTATGTGAATTCCAACACCTGGTAGGGAATACCATCCCAGAACACCCTCACCACTGTATACACGACCTCTCCCCCCTCTACCTAGACATGCTACTGCTCCTGCACAACTCATTGCTATCGATGACCCTGGAGCAACTATGAGTACACAATGACCTCACCACATTGAAAAGTGTTGCTTCACCTGCAACCAGCCAGGGCATTTTAGGGTTGAGTGTCCGAATTACACGTGCCCCCACTGCAAGACGAGTGCTCCAGGTCATCCTCAAAAATTCTGTCCGCAAGTACAATGTCCCATGTGCCACTCACTGGGACATTCTAGAGTCGAGTGCCCCCTACATTGAGCAAGGTACGACTCTGATGAGGACCTGGAGGTACACGTGTGGAACAAGGGCCACTGTTTTGTTCTGATGGAGGCAGATATGACTTGTAGGGAAGGAATGCAGGGAAAAATCACTGAAGCAGTGCTTTAGTTGTACGAAGGGGGTAATGTTACAGAATGGTACGCATATTGGTTTGAGTATGATACTTTAATCCCTTTGTTCCCAGAGCATCAGTCGCCGCACAGTGAGGATGCCTTGGCCTTTGGTATTGTTTCCATAGGGAGGATTATTGAGGAACACCTTTACTCGCTAGTTGACATGCCCATAGTCCCCATCATGATTGGGGATCACATCCAACTTCCCTTGTTTCCACCAGGATAGCCTCCTTTTTATTTCTGCCTTTCTGACTCACCTCGAGGACTCTCTTTTATTGAACCTTCTACCTTAAGGCTGCCTTATGTCTTTCATTTCCATCCTTGACTCGGTCCGCAGCACGTGCAGCCGAGCCTCAAGGCAGGTGCATGGCTTGGTCCATGCTCACTTTAGAATACTATAAAAACTACCTACTTGTATTTGGGACGATAGCTAGTTCTATGCAATCATACCAAGTCACAAGTGAACTAGTGAAAGACCCTAAAGAAGTCAATAACAAGAACGCCTTAAGAAAACTCATAAAATAACCAAGCCATCGCTCTACCAAGAAGAGTCTTCGCTCTTGGCTTGGCTTAACATTAACAGATGATACCTCGGGAGAGGCACCGATTTCCAATTCATCAGCCGGTGTTGAGGAAGATCCAGAGGTCCAGCTGGGTAAGTGACTAGCTGTGTCTAATCCGACCACAACTATTGAGCTTTTCACCCAGCTGCACTCAAGAAGAGCTGGTGATCACCCATATACTCATTTTTTAAGCTCGATGTGGTAGCTATTGAATATATTGACGGATGTCTTGCTCACTTCTTTCTTTGCAGTGCATGCAAGTGCAAACTCACTACTGGTGGTGTCTGCCACTATCAAGATTTGAAGGATCGTGCATCTATGGCCAATCTCAAGCACCATGCCACTGTGTGTTAGGGTAAGGAGGCTGTCAACAATGCCTGCAAGGGTGACACACATAAAGGGCTGAGTGGCAGCATCTATGCTGTGTTTGCTTGTCAGGATGACAAGCAGCCCGTTTACCATATGCAATGCATACTTAATGATGTCGATTTGTGGTATGAATCACCTTGCTTAATATCTTTAGGTCCTGACTACATCCTTAGAGTTTTACTTGTATGCTGGATTACCGAAAACAACCACACTATCAATATTGTCAATGATCATGTACTTCGTGACATCATAACTGCTGGGCATCCAAGTCTCACTCTACCATCTCGTGCCATGCTGTCATGTGACATGGTCATATTATTCAAGGAATGCCAACAATGTATCGCAAAAATATTACAGGTCAGCCCTTTGATGTCCAGGTTTATTTTTTCATGCCCAGTTTATCAGAGACACCCTGGATATCTGCACTTTGCCACTGATACTTGGACATCCCCGAACCACCATGCATTCGTGGCTTGGACAGTCCACCTTGAATATAAGGGAGAGGTTCTTTGCTTCTTGCTCAACATCATTGAAGTACCAGAGGTACACTACTGTGACCAAGGACTTTGTGGTTACTAACTTATAGATTAGTTGCACAATGGCATCACCTTAGCAAGAGTGTTTCAGGATATGCTCGAGCAATTCTGCCTCACGAAAAAGGTAAGATATATTACTTTTAATCCTCCTTCAGCTAGACTTCCTGTGCAAATAGATCTTGTCTGTAAATACAGACAATGCAAGTTCAAATGATACACAGATGAAGAAGCTGGCAACCCTGGACAACTCATTTGAGGTAGCTAATCGTGCTCATTGTTTTAACCACACAATTCAGTTAGCAGTGAAGGCTCTTCTTTGGCTACTCAATCTAGGTATTGGAGGTAAAGATGATGATGTGGTAGATGTTGATGACCTTGGAGATTCTCTGCTTGCTATGGGTATGGATGATGATAATGAGGATATGAGTGTTGATGATGACATTGATGCTGACGATGTTGATGGGTCTACTGGTGATGACCCAGAGGATAATATTGATGAATTGGAGGCTCTGCTTAGTGTGGAGAAAGAAGATATCCTGGCTGACACTATTGTCATCTGAGATGCAGTCACTAAGGTCAGCCAGCTTTTTCATTTTTGCTGCTGTCTCTCATGGAAGAGCTATTATATAACAGGTATGCTGACTAGCATTTGTGATTGTTCGCTTGACTATCAAGGCACTTCCTGCTTGGTGGGCACATTGTGAGGCAGCTGGTGTGAAAGGCAATCTGATCTCTTGTGATGTTGTGACCCACTGTTAATGTTAAGCCAAGCTACAGCGAAGGCTTTGATAATTCTTCTGTAGTTTGCTTTCTTGGTGCTAGTTTAGGTTCTTCGTTAGAGTCTTTCACTAGTTTGCTTGTAACTTGGTATGATTGTGTAGAACTAGCTACCGTTACAAGTATCAGATGTCATCTTATATACTTAGGGGAATCCAAGCACAGACCAAGGCATGAGGCTACCTCATGTTGGGCTGTGCTCTGCTGCAGAACGAGTCAAAGCCGGAAATGAGAATGACATGTGTTCTCCTCAAGGCGAAGAAGTAAGATGTAAAGCCTCGAGGCAAGGCTATGTATCGGAAATGAAGAAAAGGGCTGTATGATGACTACCAGGGAGATTGAGTGCGATCTCCTATTATAACAGGAATAATTGGAGTGTTCAGGAAGGCGTAAATGGTTTCCTCTATGAGCTGTCCCATAGAGATGATACCAAAGGCCAGAGCATCTTCTCTCCATAAAGACTGATACTCTGGGGGCAAAGGAATTAAAGTATCAAATTCGAACCAGAAGTCGTACCATTCTATAACATTACCCCCCCCCCCCCCCCCGTAGAACTGAAGCACCACTTCAGTTATCTTCCCCTGCATTCCTCCACTAGAGATCAACTCCTCCTCCATCGGAATGGTCGCCCTCGTTCCACACATGTACCTCCAGGTCCTCGTCAGAATTATACCTAGCCTGATGTAAGGGGCACTCGATTTGAGAGTGGCCCAATGAGTAGCAGACGGGACATTGTACTTCTGGGCAGAATTTTTGAGGGTGGCCTGGTGCACTCTTCTTGCAGTGAGGGCACGTGTAATGCGGGCATTCAACCCGGAAATGGCCCGGCCGGTTGCAGGTGAAATAATGTTTTTCAATAGAACCAAATCGTTGTGTACTAGTCGTTGCTCCCAGGTCATTGATAGCAACAAGCTGGGTGGGAGTGGTAGCACGTCTAGGTGAAGGGGGAAGAGGTCGTGTGTAAGGTGGAGAGGGTGTCCGGGGGTGGTATTCCCTATCAGGTGTTGGAGTTCGCTGAGGGTTTGTCTGGTAGACATATGGTTGTGTTTGTCTTCCTCTGATAGCAGAGGCAATGAAGGAGTCTGGAGATAAGGCCTCCGTGTTCTCTCGCTGGAGCCTTCGTGGGCGTCCTTGGAGAGGTTTGGTCCTCCTGGCAACTTGGGAAGGTGGGGAGCTATGGAATGAGAGTGGAGTACCCTCTCTGGAACTGTTAACTATGGTGGTGGTATCTTCTTCGTCGACCTCCCCTTCTTCTCTTTTCCTGATTGGGATCCTCTCTCCTCTGTCATGGTTCCTCCACTGCCTTCTCATGGCTTCATTGAAGTCTTCATCGAAAAATCCTGTCTCCCGGAAGTAGTCATCACATTCTGCTGCCAAGAGCGATGCAAGGATGGGGAGGAGGAATGGAGATAGGATTTCGGAGAGTAAATTGTTGATTACCCCAAAGAATCTGTCATTGTGGAGGAGGTCCAGGACCCGTCGTTTGGCTTTGGCTAGGGTGCAAGTCATGGCGTTGTTGTAGGGGGCAGGGAGTCCTTGGGGGCAGCATAGGTTGTGGGTGAGTGATAGTTTTTTGAAGGTGCAGTATAGTTCGATGCCTTCGATGAGGCAGTGGTTTTTGGTGTACCATGGGTCACGTTCCATGGCATAGCAGGCGACTGCGTTGCCGATGACTACTCCGTATAGCATTCTTCGGGCGTCAGCTGGGAGGCGTTGGACTTGGATGGGGAGTTTCTTGTTGAGAATAGTGGGGGCAAGAGTGGAAGACATGTTTGTAGGTGGAGGTTGTTTATCGGCTGGGTGAGGCTGATGGGTTTTCTCAGTTCAGATTATGTCGGATTTTATATGCCTTGAGAATGGTCCGTGTGTTGGTTAGGTTTCGTTCTGGTTCCCACGTATTTTCTGATGTAGCGTAACCCTTCCATGCCACCAGGTACTGTCTTCGATTTCCGTTCCCCCGGTGTGAGATAATTTTCTCAACTTCGAATTCCTTTTCCCCTTTAATCGTTATTGGTGGAGGTTCGGCAAAGCTAGGGCCGTGTTCCTGGGTTTGTTTGTATGGGGATAGTAGGGAGGCATGGAATACGTCATGAATTTTCCACTGTTTTGGTAACTTTAGTCTGTACATAATAGGAGAGAGGACCTGTGTGATTTCAAATGGTCCTTCTCTTTTTGGTGCGAATTTTCTAGATTTGTAATGTGTCTTGAGGTTTCTTCCTTCCAACCATACTTTTTCTCCTATTTTCCATGGTTTGAAATTGGACTTTATTCTTTCTTTCATTATTCTTTATGTAATTTCGTGTGCTGCCAATGCTTCTTTTCGTGCTTCTTCTATTTCTTTTAGTCTGTTTTCCAAGTGTGAGATGAATGTTTTTCCAATCTTCGGGTAACTTCTTGGTTCATATCCGTACATGAGGTAAAATGGGGTTTGTCCAGTGGATGAATGTATGGCAGAATTATGAGAGAATTCAGCGATTGGAAGGAGTTCGGCCCATTTTGATATGTCTTTCCTACAGAATATCCTTAAGTAGGTTTCTAGTTCCTGGTTTACTCTTTCTGTTTCTCCATTGGTTTGCGGGTGGAATGTGGTGGATAGTTTTAGGTCATACTTCAGTAGGCAGGATAGTTCTCGAGTGAATGCCGAGGCGAATTGTGGCCCTCAGTCTGATATACAAGAGTCGTGTAGTCCAAAGCGGGGGAATACATGCTTGAAGAAGAGGGTTGCTATGTTGGCTGCAGATGCTGTTTTGTTGGTTTTTAGGAAAATTACCCCCTTTGTAAGGCCATGGTTGACCACAACCAATATTGAGTCAGTGCCGTCACTAAGTGGTAGGTTGGTGATGAGGTCAATAGAGATTTGTTGGAATGGGCGGGTTGCCTTAGACTGGATCAGGAATAGGGCTGGTATGCTAAGGTGAGTGTTTGTTTTATAGGCTTGATAGATTGCGCAGCCGGTAACATATTTCCTGATGAATGAGGTCATTCCTGGCCACCAGTAATCTCTTTGAGTGCGAGCGATAGTCCTAAGGACTCCCTCATGCCCTCTGATGGGGGAGGAGTGGAGTTCTTTGAGTAGTGGTTGCCAAAGGTTGGGGGGTATGTATAATTGTCCTTTGTAAAAGAGTTGGTCATTGGAGTAACTTCAATCTGCAGGTGTTGCTCTTTTAAACAAAGATGTTTCTTCTTGGATTGCTTGTAGTGCTTTGAGGACTAGTGGGTCTTTCTTTGAAGAGGTTGCTATTTTTTCCACCAGTTCTAGGTCTAGTTTTCTGACGAACAAATGGTTTGGTAATAGGGTGATGGCTTGATTATCTTCTATTGTGTCTACCTCATCCTTTCGGGACAGGGCGTCTGCAGGTGCCATCTTTGTCCCGGGGGTATGGATGAAGACAAGGTTGAAGTCTTGAAGAAAGAGTTGCCATCGTGCTTGTCGTCAGGAAAGCTTTCTTGGTTCTTTGAAGTATGTGAGGTTTTTATGATCAGTGAGGATTGTTACAGGGAAATTTGTTCCTCGTAAGTAGTGTCACCATTCTTCCAATGTGTGAATTACTGCGAGTAATTCTCCATTGTCATTCTCTTGCATTAGTATTCCTCCTGTTGCTGTTAGAGAGGCGTCCGTCATTACTGTGAAGGGTTTTTGTACATCTGGCATTGTTAATACAGGGTATTGCATGAATGCTTGTTTTAGGGCTTTGAATGCTTGTTGGCATTCTGTGGTCCAGTTCCAATTTGTTCCTTTCTTTGTTAATTCATGTAGTGGTTTGGTGATAAATGAGAAGTTTGGGATGAATTTTCTGTAGTAGTTGCAGAATCTGATAAATGATCGGGTGCCTTTTACCGATGTGGGTGGTTTCCATTCTTCGATTGCTTTTAGCTTTGTGGGGTCCATCTTTACTTGTCCTGGGGATATGATCATTCCTAGATATTCTATTTCTTGTGCATCGAAGGCGCATTTTGCAGGTTTGAGGTATAGTCCATGGTCAGATAATCTTTGTAATACTTTTCTTGTTCGTTCATGGTGGATGGGTAGTTCGTTTGATGCTATCATCATGTCATCCATGTAGATGATTAGCCATCCCTGTGCTAGGTAATCAGCGAAGATATGGTTCATAAATGCCTGAAAGGTTGCTAGAGAATTGCATTGCCCGAAGAACATTACTGTTGGTTCGAATAATCCTTCTGGGGTGATGAATGTAGCTTTCCATCTGTCTTCGGGTTTGATTCTGATGTTGTTGTACCCCCATCTGATATCGAACTTGGTGAAGTATTTGGCGTTCTTTAGTTTGTCGATTAGTTCAGAGATTAAAGGTAGGGGGTAGGCGTTTTTTATGGTGTGTGCATTGACATATCTGTAGTCTTAACAGGGTCGAAGGGTACTGTCTTTTTTTGCCACGAAGAAAAATGGTGATGCTTGTGGGGATTTTGATGGAATGATCTTTCCTTCTTCGAGGTTAGTTTTGATGAAGTCTTTGCAGGCTTCTTGTTCCTTTGGGTTTAATGGGTAGACTTTGGCTACTTGGGGAATGAATCCTTCTTTTAGTTTTATTTCATGGTCAAAGGGTCTTTCTGGAAGAAGTTCTCCTTTTGGTGGTTCTTCAAATACCTTTTTGAATTCCTTGAATTCTTCAGGAATGGTTGATTCTTTCTTTGAGCTTTGCTGTGCTGCTTGTGTTGCAATAGTGATTTTGTAGTTTAGTTTGTAGTGTGGGTCGTATCGTTTGTTCCATCGATGAAGGGTCTTTTCTTCTGGGTCGATCCCTAGATATCTAATGAGATATCTTTGTCCTTCAGTTTCTTCTGGTTGTTTATTCATGATGATCCTTCCCTCTTTCCAATCGATAGAGGGGTTTTCTCTTTGTAACCAGGGCATTCCTAAGATGACGTTTTCTGTTCCACAGTTAAGAACAAGGAATTCTTGTGTGGATGTATTTTCTCCAATAGTCATCTGAATCTTGGTTTTGTACTTTATTGTGCCTCCTTGATTACTTGTTCTGTCGATGTTTTGTGCTTTGAGGTGTTGATCAAGTTCCTTCAGTGGATATCCCTATTTTTTGGCTAAGTTGCAGTCTATGAAGTTTCCTGTGGCTCCACTGTCGATCAGGGCCA
The DNA here is from genome assembly GCA_038093935.1 of Tylopilus cf. pallidocervicolor. Taxonomy (NCBI): domain Eukaryota; kingdom Fungi; phylum Basidiomycota; class Agaricomycetes; order Boletales; family Boletaceae; genus Tylopilus; species Tylopilus cf. pallidocervicolor. Next base: position 11,330 of record JBBPTE010000319.1, on the reverse strand, counting down.
CTGTTTCAACGCTTTTGGAGTTTTTGGACAATGTGACAGGGATTTGAATTTGTCGAGTTGTTACATTGTTTATTGTTCTTACTCTAAGAGGGGTAGACGTTGAGGCATCCCTCTGCATTAAAAATCCTCGTTTTGGTCTTCTTCAATCCTTACTACTGCAACTTTGTGGGTTTCTTCTTTTTCCGGTGTTTCTTCATCAAAGCATGTCTTGAGTACCCTTAATATTTCTTCTTGATTGATGTTCTTTTCTTTAAGTCCGTCCAGGTACTGAGTTATTTTGTTTCTTTCTTTTTGAATGTATGGTAGGGGGTTTGAGGGTCCTGGTGTGTTTACCGCCCTTATGTGTTGGTGTGTTCCTCCCCTTCCTCTTCCTCTATACCCTCCTCTTCCCCTGTTTCCCTTGTGGTTCCTGGTACTGCATCCTTCTTTGTGGCATATGAAACATAGATTTCTTTTGATGTGGTCTGCCTTTTCTATGGGGGATAGGCGGACCATGTCTATGTCCATTGCATTAGGATCCTTTCTGGACATGGAGTGGTCTGTCCAGTATGGTCTAGTTTTCTTTCCTTTTTCTAGGATGCTTCTGATTCTTCTTTGTTGTATGTGGAACTTGCTTGCTTGTTCTACCCATTCTGTAAGGGTAGTGGGGATTTCTTTTTGGGAGAGGACCATTGTTGCTAATTCTGGGTCTAACCCTTTGGCAAATTGATCTATGACTGCTGCGTCGTCTGTTTTTCTTCCTGATTTGGCGAAGACTAATTGGAATGCGGATATGTAATTCTTGAATCCACTTTCTTCATCCTTTAGGTTCTGCTTGAGGGTCTCTAAAGTTTCCCTTGCTTCCTGTTGGACATTGTAGAGGTAGAAGGTTGCTAAAAAGTTCTTTTTGAAGTCTGCCCATGTGTAGTCGGGCAGATCTTGATGTTCTAGGTAGAATGCTTCCGCGAAGTACTTTCCTCTCCCTTTGGACATTTTGTTTAAGGCGATGATTATTTTTTGTCCATCTTTGGTGTATATCCTTCTGTTCATAGTGAAGTATCCTTCCATTGCCAGTATCCATCTCATAGCATCTTCGGCCTGTCCAGTGAAGTCTTCCGGTAAGCCGGCTTTGAGTTCTACTAGTTTGTCTCCCATATCGTCCATTTTTCCGAAAGGGTCGGGGGTTGGATCGGATATCCAGAATCTCGGGGGTTCTCGTTCTCGTTCTCTTTGCTTCCCTTTTCCAGCGATCTTAACCTTCAAGGTTCTTTCTGGAGAGTATGGCAGTTCAGGGTAGGCTGCTCTTTCTCGTTCCTGTTGTTGTCTCCACCTGTATGATTCTTCATATTCTCAGTTGATCCTTTCTTTCTTGGATGGAGTTGGGGACACAGATCTTACTACTACCCTTGATTCTTCTTCTTCGGGTGGGAGTTCGGGGACGAAGCAAGGTGATGGAGTGACGGGGTCTTGTTCAGGGGAGGATGGAGAAGGAGTGGTGGAACGGGCAGAGAACTTGGATTTTCGGGCGAAAATCTTGACAATAGGTGGGTCTCCTCAATTCAATGCTTGGGAGGGAAGAGAGCTAGTTCTTTTGTTAACGTTAAGCCAAGCTACAGCGAAGGCTTTGATAATTCTTCTGTAGTTTGCTTTCTTGGTGCTAGTTTAGGTTCTTCGTTAGAGTCTTTCACTAGTTTGCTTGTAACTTGGTATGATTGTGTAGAACTAGCTACCGTTACAAGTATCAGATGTCATCTTATATACTTAGGGAAATCTGAGCACAGACCAAGGCATGAGGCTACCTCATGTTGGGCTGTGCTCTGCTGTGGAACGAGTCAAAGCCAGAAATGAGAATGACATGTGTTCTCCTCGAGGCGAAGAAGTAAGACGTAAAGCCTCGAGGCAAGGCTATATATCGGAAATGAAGAAAAGGGCTGTACAATGACTACCAGGGAGATTGAGTGCGATCTCCTATCATAACAGGAATAATTGGAGTGTCCAGGAAGGCGTAAACAGTTTCCTCTATGAGCTGTCCCATAGAGATGATACCAAAGGCCAGAGCATCTTCTCTCTGTAAAGACTGATACTCTGGGAGCGAAGAAATTAAAGTATCAAATTCGAACCAGAAGTCGTACCGTTCTATAACACCCACTGGAACTCAACCTACAATTAGTGATGTGCCAGGCCTGGCTTTAGGCCCTCTGAAGCCCTGGGCCGGGCCAAGCCGAATGTTCTCAGGCTGAGCTGAGCCGGATCCTACACTGGGGCCTGATAGGGCCTTGGGCTCAGGCTTCTGTTTTGGCAGGCCTTAGGCTGGAGCCTGTGCTCCAGGCCTGCTTAGTAATTATGTCAGTAAAATTTTCGGTGTGGACTGTGAAACCTCCTCACTTCATATGCATACTACCACCGAAATGAATGGTGCCACTGGTAATGACATAACTGTTTGATCAAAATAGGCAATCTTCCAGTTGGCCAAGCTTAGAGACACCAAGAACACTGCCACACCCAAGCTTCGCTCACACCAGGCAACCAAATCAGGTGCATTGTGAAACAACCTAAAACCTTTGAGACTGAGTTGAAGACTTCGGTCACCTCTAGGACTTGGACTAGGGATGAGAGTATAGTGGTGGTGCTGCTGGACACTAGGTTCTAGGGAATACACCAGGAGAACTAGACTGAGGACTTAGCCTCGCTAGTCTCTGGTTTATATATTCATGGGTGTGGCTATGCTACTACCAGAGCAGCATGTCTAGGGTAAGTCCATGTGTCTAGACTAGCCAATAGCATATAGGGCTCAGGACATGTCAGCGTCTGAGTAAGTGTGTGAGTCATGCTGACAGAGCCATGACTGCAGAATGACTAAGTACATACTGCCAACCCAATGAGGCAGTGCGGTAATTAAATAAGAAGGGACGGAGATTAAATAGAAGCGCACAGCCTAGCTGTGGCAGAATGGAAGAGAAGCCATCAAGGCTGTGAAGCAGAAATGAAAAAGGTGGCTGAGATCTCCATATTCTAGATCTGAGATCCGGATCAGGTGAGAGTCACTGTGCCAAACGGAACCTAGTGATCCCGAGTCCCGGTGGGCGAGACTGCAGGTCCTACCGTGCACTTTTGTGCCGGGTCTGCGAAGTAAAGGTAAAGTGCATCCGTGTTCACAGTAAAGTAAAAAGAAAATAACACTAGGTCCATGTTGTGTTGTAGTCCATTTGCAACACTACCCCCCTTCTAAGGATCGACTTCCAGGCGATTAAACAGTACTTCTTGTGGAAATTGGATCTCGTTGATGGGGTCGTGGGTAGGTTTGAATAAAAATAGAAAGTCAGCAGGGTCGATGGAAAGGAATCGGGGGGCAGCGGGATGGGATCTATGAAATTCGGCAATCGATGCCTTTGCGTGTGTGAGGTTTCCCACAGGTTCCCATGTCCTATCGGTCTCATCGTAGCCCTTCCAGTGGATTAAATATTCTAGTCATTTCCCCTTGTAGCATGAGTCGACGATGAAGTCAACTTTCCACTCGTTATCTCTGTCCTCTGTGACTAGCATGGGTCCCGGTCGGTTTGCGTGTTGGCCTTCTAGGCATTCTCTATAAGGTTTGATCCGGGAGACATTGATCGTGGGGTGTATGCGCATAGTTCGGGGTAGTCGTAATGTTACTACATTGGGACCAGCCAATGCCGTGATGGTGTATGGGCCCAGCCACCTTTCGGTTAATTTTTTGCTGGCCCTCATTAATTTAAGGTTTGTCGTGCTGAGCCAGACTTGCTGGCCAACAGTGTAAGCCGGTGCCTCAGACCGGTGTCTATCTGCTTGACGTTTCATGCATTCCTGCGCATGGACGATGTTCTACTTCACCTCAGCAAGAAGCGTGAGGAAGTCATTGGTGGTGGGTGCTTTGCTTTGTGCAGCTGATGGGGTAGAGGGTCCTGCCTGAACGGGGTAAGGGTGTGTCACCTCAAAGGGTGATCATTTCGTGGCAGAATACTTCTTGTTGTTGATGGAGAACTGAGCGATTGAGAGCCAATCAGGCCAATCGCTTTGTCGGTCAAAGCAATAAATACGTAAGAATTTGCCGACTTCCTTGTTAACAATCTTGGATTGTCCATTGGTTTGGGGATGGAAGGAAGTGGATAATTTAGTTTCTATTCCAAGCCTGCGGTTTACTTCTTTCATGACTTCAGATGCAAATTGTGGGCCGCGATCTGAAGTGATTGATCTAGGGAGGCCATGGTGTTTCCACACATGGTCCATAAATAACTTGGCAGTTTCTATGGCGGAGATTGCCTTGGTGCAAGGGATCAGTTCTACTTCTTTGCTGAATCGGTCTACCACCATCAAGATGGTGTCGTAACCCTGGGAGGGAGGGAGGAAGGTGATGAAATCGGCGGTGATGTGTTCCCAGGGTCCGTCAGGGACCAGAAGCGGTTGAAGGAGCCCACTAGGGGCCTGATTTGTATCCTTGTGCCTTTGGCATGCGTTGCATCGGGTGACATACTCCTTGACCATTGAGGTCATGCCTGGCCACCAATAGCTGCATTGCAGTAACTCCAAAGTTTTGTCATGGCCTGGGTGTCCAGCAACCGGGGAGTCGTGGCATGTGTGGATGACTTGCATCCATAATAAGTTAGAGTTTGGGACGTATAATTGGCCATCAGGGTCAGATAGACAGCCGTCTTATTCTTCTTTAACATTATGGCGTTTCGCGAGTCCTTGTATATCTTTTTCGGAGATTTTGCACGTTTCTAGGAATATTTTATGGTGTAATTGTGCCCCTTCATCGGTGATCGAGACCGTGGTTGATCTAACCATCTCCGGGGAGATGATGCAAATCTGCCGAGCTACTATCTATTCGGAGGGTATAACAGTTACCCCTTTATTGTTATCTTCTATTCTGATTGTGTGATCCTCCCGTCTAGAGAGGGCGTCGGCTTTTGCCATGGAAGCCCCTTGTTTGTATACCCAGAGGGCATGGAATCTAGATAAATACTGCGCCCAGCGTGCCTGCCTCCTGTTCAGATCTTGTCTAGTCATGAACCATTGGAGGTTTGCGTGGTCGTTCCAAATTTCAAAAGGATGTCTTGCTCCTTCCAGGTAGTGGCACCATTGTTCTAGTGCCTGAATAACCCCTAGCATTTCTTTATCAGCAATGGGGTAATTCCGTTCCTGGTTGGTCATCGAATGGCTGGAATAGGCAACTGGGTGCCACTTGTTTTCTTTTAGTATCGAGAGCACTGCTCCCATTGCGTAATCTGAGGAGTCGCTTTCTAAACGGAATTGACAGTCTATATTGGAGTATGCCAAGACGGGTGCGGTGGTAAAGCGGTTTTTAAGCATATCAAACGCTTCTTGTTGGGCTGTTCCCCATACAAAAGGGGTGTCCTTCTTTGTCAGGTCATTGAATGATCTAGCCACTTTTGAATAATCTTTGATGAATCTTCGATAGAAGTTTGCTAAGCCCATAAAGGAGCGGACTCCACAGAGGTTCTTTGGTGCAGGCCAGTCCAATATTGCTTTCACCTTTTTGTCATCCATTTTGATTCTGTCTTTTCCCACTATCATGCCCAGAAAGTCTACTTCTGAGGCACGAAAGGCGTATTTCTCGGGTTTAATAAATAGATCATTTTCTTTGAGCCTGCGAAGGACCTCAAGCACTATACGGTCATGCTCGGCGCAGTCGTCAGTCTTGGTGAAGATTATTAGATCGTCGATGTAGATGATCACTACATCATCCATATCAGCGAAGATCTTGTTCATCATCGCTTGGAAGGTAGCCGGGGAATTGCATAACCCGAAGTACATTACTAGGGGTTTGAATGCGCCTTTAAAGCACACGAAGGCGGCTTTCCACTTGTCTCCTTCCTTGATGTGGACGTTGTTGTATCCCCACCGGAGATCCATTTTGGTGAATAATTTAGCCCCATTTAGCTTGTCTACAAGTTGCGAAATGAGGGGGAGTGGGTAGTTATTTTTGACGGTATGTTCGTTTAGGTATCTGTAGTCTTGTACCATGCGTTTCTTTCTGTCTTTCTTTGGAACGAAGAACACTGGCGAGGTTTGAGGCAACTTAGAGGGTCATATGTACCCCTTTGCTAATTGGTCGTCAAGGAATGCCTTAACCTCTTCTTGTTCCGTTACCGACAGGGGGATGAGTCATCCCTTCTTTGGTGTGAAAGATTCTTTTAGTTCTATTGCATGGTCCCACGGTTTTCTGGTAGGCATCCTTTCAGATTCCTTTTTCGAGAACCATCCGTAGTATTTCTTGTATTCCTTGGGGACTAGCTCCTCAAGGGTTTTCTCCTTTGGTTTCTCCATTTGTGCTTCTAGTGCTCTAATCGTGGCATGTACTCAGTACTGCAGGTCTTCCTCTTCTTTTTCCAGAATTCGAAGGAATACGGGCTTATTCTGTAAGCAGTGGCAGTGGCATGGACATCTCATCATTTTCACAGTTCCTTTTGCCCAATCTATTTCTGGGTTATGTCTCTTTAGCCATTCATATCCTAAAATGAGGGTGTTCTTTCTGAGATCAGTGACTTCGGCTGTGACTTTTTCACGATGTCCTTGATATTCCACAACCAGTTCCGCCGCATGGGTAATGCTTCCTGCAGAGTTCTTTGTACCGTCTACGTTGTAAACGGGAATGTCATGTCAGAGTTTAAGAAGGGGGAGATTGGCGCATTGCGCCCAGGTTCAGTCTATAAATATGGCGTTTGCTCCACTATCTAGTAAAGCTTCAGTTTTAATATATCTTCCTTCGGACCGCTGGTCAAAGGGTGCTAGATGAATTTGTAGAAGGATCTCTTGATCCTGGTGAAGTGTTCACACAAAGATGTCATCGGGAGGGAGATCTTTGTTTGTCATGTGCGGGGTGGTAGAAGGGGAATTAAGCACCGGTTTATCATCCCGGCCAGGCTTCTTGGAAGGCCCCCCTGACAGCTGAGTTGAATCAGATAAGTTAGTTGAGATACATATCATGGGAGAAAATTGTTCAGAGGCGTCACTTTTGGAAGTGTCCAGCTCTGTACATTCGTCGATAGTGAGGAGAGAAAAGCGGTTAGCAGATATTTTTTGTAGGTTTTCTTGTACGTATTTCAAAGAAAAAGATGGAGGAGGGAATGAAATAATCCGTTTATATGCACCAGTGCCTGTTCCAGTCCTGATCTGGTTCAGGCACTCCCTTTTCCTGATTTGGCTGCCAGAGCCTCGTAGTCGCGGAACCATGCCCACGCATTTTCGAAATCAAGGCCCTGGATCGATGCCATGAAATCTCGTTGTTTGCCCTTTTCCTCTCTGGGAGGTGAGGCGGTGGTCGAGTTTGTACGGCTTTGTGATGTTGCATGCACATCCTCTCTTTGGGTGAGTTTTTCGTCTTCCCAGGACGTTGCTCCTTCGTTGGCGGAGTGGACTTGTTTTGTTGGTGCCAATTTGCACCCTTTTCGGTGTCTTTTGTCGGCCCTGATGGCAAACCGACATTCAGGGCATCATGGGTATTTCGGTTCTTTGCAATTGTGGGAGAGATGCCCCATCTTTCCACAATTATAACATAGTGGACCACTCCGCACGGCATCTATGTCCATTGCATTGGAGTCTCACCCTTTGCTTTGGAACCTTGTGTTCACAGCAGCGGTCCCTTTCATGATCAGGTGTAGTAGGTCCGCCCATTCTCCTTGTTCTCGGAGGTGGGCGATGAAGACGTCCAACGACGCCGGGTATCCATTCGTCATCATGAATCTGGTGGTTATTTTCGGGTCGGCAGCTTTAAAAAGGAGGTCTATGCATTGTTTTTCTGATAGCTGTGCTGTCAGCTGATGCATCTGGAATTTCGTGAGGAACGAAGCCATGTCGGAGTTCCCTTGTTTGAGGCTTAGCAGTTGCTGCTTATGCCATTCCTTGTCGTTGGCTGGGCAAAAATGAAGTGCTAGATCCCTTTCGAGATCTTCCCACGTCAGCCATCTGTGTGTGGCTACTGCTTCTACGATTGATCGGGCCAAGATGCCCGCTTGACCTTCTTTTAGTCGTCCGATTGCGGCCCAGACGCCTGCTTCTCCTGCCAAGGCGATGGGGTTCTCCTGTTTCCACATCGTCACCTTGGTCCACCATTCATCGAATTTTCGTCCCCTCATTCCGTCATATTCTCCAGGGTCAGGGACTACCTTGGAGAATTTCAGTGCACCAGGGGCTCCTGGTACTGCGGGGACTGGCCCTCCTTGTGCTTGTGCTTGATATATGGCCAGCGCATTTTGTTGGTTTGTTAGCAGCTGTTGTTGCTGCCCTAATAAATTTGTTGCAGCGTTTAGCTGCGCTTGCATCGTGTTGAAGGCTTGAAGTTGTGCTTCAAGCCATCCTTGTAGGTTTGCACCGAATTGCACTTGTTCTTGTGTGCCATTGTTAATGAAGTTGGCGATTGCCTACTGGAGTTGTTGGGGGAGGGCGTTCTGGGCCATTTCGTATTGTCAAAAGAAAATTGATATATTAAAAGAACTTTTTGTAATCGACCTGCGGTTGATCCCGTAACCTCTTTATACTATTTGGGACGTGATATCCCAGTACTCCTCTGAAGCCTATGCGGTAGGCTTTTCTTTTGTATATGCAGCGCTGTCTCTTTCTAGGCCCAGGCGGGGGAGGCGAAGGGCTCTCTGATAAGGGTGTGAGCGGAGAAAGCAGCTCCTCTGGAGAAGGTGATCTGCTCCTCTTGGCAGCATGGGTGGGGAAGGCAGCACGGCATTCTTCTGATGAATAACGGAGGAGAGATGGGGACTCTTTGCGTTTGGGGGAGGGGTTGCAGCTCTCTGAGATTTCTCCTTCCTCTAATTCGTCAAAGAGGTCGGGGTAGTTCTCTCTCGTAAGTGGCGGTGGGCTGCGGTGGAGGAAAGGTGGTGGTGACTCTTCTGGTGTGAAGTCGTTGGGGTCGGGTGTCGGTTCTTTTTCGGCTAGTTGTCTGGCTAGCTCTCTCTCTAAGCTGTCTTGGATGTCCAACGATGCTCGTGCTGATGGGTGCTCATTCTCTTGAGCCCCTCCTGAATGCTCCGATAATTCTCTCAATGGCTCTCCACGCTCTATCCCCGATGCTTCTCTTGCTACTGGGTGCTCTTCTACGATGTGAACGGGTTGGGCTAAGAAGGTGGCAATACGGAGGACGTACTCTTCAAAGTCCTCGGCAGTAGAAGGCAGAGATCTGTGGAAGCGAATCGGCACTTATGTCTGCTTGACAGTTAGCGACTGTGCTCGGTCCCTATTTGTTCGTATAGAAACAACGCACTCGTGTGAATGCGAAGGCGAGGGAAGTAAAGTTAGTCTAGTTCTAATGAAACAACCTAAAACCTTTGAGACTGAGTTGAAGACTTCAGTCACCTCTAGGACTTGGACTAGGGATGAGAGTATAGTGGTGGTGCTGCTAGATACTAGGTTCTAGGGAATACAGCAGGAGAACTAGACTGAGGACTTAGCCTCGCTAGTCTCTGGTTTATATATTCACAGGTGTGGCTATGCTACTACCAGAGCGGCATGTCTAGGGTGAGTCCATGTGTCTAGACTAGCCAATAGCATATAGGGCTCAGGACACATCAGTATCTGAGTAAGCGTGTGAGTCATGCTGACAGAGCCATGACTGTGGAATGACTAAGTACACACTGCCAACCCAACGAGGCAGTGCAGTAATTAAATAAGAAGGGACAGAGATTAAATAGAAGCGCACAGCCTAGCTATGGCAGAATGGAAGAGAAGCCATCAAGGCTGTGAAGCGGAAATGAAAAAGGTGGCTGAGATCTCCGTATCCTAGATCTGAGATCCGGATCGGGCAAGAGTCCCTGTGCCAGACGGAACCTAGTGATCCTGAGTCCCGGTGGGCAAGACTGTGGGTCCTACCGTGCACTCTTGTGCCAGGTCTGCAAAGTAAAGGTAAAGTGCGTCCCATCCATCCAACTCCTCCACTTCTTGGGGCCAAAAGCATAAAAGGGCCAACAATCCTGACAAGCCTGTTGACCTCTTAGACTTGGATGATGAGACAATGCCACCATCTAAAGGTATGCCATACTGATATTAAGTTTGAGTTTCCTCACTAACCAATTATAGGGAAATGTATAGCGACATTGTTTAGTGTTGACAACGATGGTAAGTACACTGGTCACAGTCGAATGCTAAAGCTCTAATATTTGATAGGTTCGCTGTCATCCACATTACCTAATGGACAGGCTGCAGCAGTGGACATCCAAGTCATGAATATCAATGAGCCTCAAAAGGTTTGTTGTAAGCAACAAGGTTGTGATGTTGACCATTTTTTCGATGAGCCATTTGTCCATGATGGTGATGGCAAGAAGCATTGCTGCTGCAAGTGCTGCTCATAGGTTTTCAATCTTACTACCGCACATCAAGCTAATCAGTGGTGATATCCATAGAAAACATCTTGTTACTGAGATATCAACACTGCACTGGCATTTGCAATCCTGCCATCACATACGTACAACCTCATCGAGTCATCATTGGTTCACTGTGTTCTAATGTTCAATAAAAGGCCAAGTATCTAAAATGGGCAGCAGAAAATGACTTCGCCTCCATGCTCCCAAAGGACCAGCAAATGCAAAAAGACAAGATGCCAATCACTCACCAGAGTCAACTTGACAAGCATCTCCAGCCAACTCTGCCAAAGTACAGTGACAAGCACTTCCGTGCCACTGCTGTAGAGTGGCTGGTAGATACAGATCAGGTAACTACAAGTAGACCCATATTTCTTGTGCTAATGCCTCACCAGCCAACTTCAAGATCTCCAACTGATGAATATAGAGTGGGAGCATGTCTCACTATTACTCGGGCTCCTCACAAAGGCTGAATATGCCCAGCAGTCTTTTGCTTCCAACAGTGGCCTGGCTACTCACCTTGCCCTCCCAGCTCTCAAATCCCTGCACAGAGCATGGCATATACAAAGCATGAAGGCTGAATATATGGACTTTTGGCTTGCACTTGAAGCTGGAGTATGAAAGGTCATAGACTACTATGAGAAGATGGCCGATTCTGATGCATATATTATGGCAATGTGTATGCTACCATAAATTCTAGATACATTGCTGTTTACTTACCATTTCTAGTACTTGATCCCATCCAGAAGTCAAGTCATATATGCAAGTATTGGGAAGGAGAGATGTATGCTGCTGTGATGAAACATGCAGAGGAGCTGGTATGTCATCAGCATACAGCTGCGTACTTACTAACCTTTCTTACTAATTTGCTATAGTATAAGGAACAATACCTGGAGCTCAATGGCACTGTCATTGCCAAGCCAGACAAGCCCTCTAAGACTTGGACAACTGCGGCATATGGCAAGATTGGTCAGTTGTTGCAGGAGCTGTTGGATGATGATGATG
>JBBPTE010000317.1:2612-13465 GCA_038093935.1 Tylopilus cf. pallidocervicolor | reverse complement strand
ACAGCCAAACTTGAAACCCCTTTGAGCTTCTTGCATTCCTCTACCACGTTGTGTCCCAGAGTAGTGTTTAACGTGCCGGCATCACGATGCTGTCGCAGATACCTTGGGAGAGCGATCAAAGAACTTGCCGGCAAAGGGAGGAGGGATAGTCACCGAAAGCAAATTTCCTCTCTAAAGTCCTGGTAGATCTTGCGGTTACTTTTGCGCTTTGAGACGTCAACGAAGTACAACAGACCATGAAGTGAGTCGCATACCTCGAGTCTGCGTGCGGCTTCTTCATATGCATGGCTTTGATGAACCAAGAAATGATCCGCAAGGACAAAAAACGACATTCCGGAGAGATACATTTCATACAAACAAGCAGCCTTATTTCCCCCATATCCAACGAAACGCTCATCACACCTACGATGTAATGTATGAGCCAACGTGGCAGATAGCGGTGGGATCACGGAACCCTAGTACGCACCAAGGTGGTCCCGCTTTCTTGAAGATGACGTACGGCTCGTATGCGGACTGGTATTGTTTGATTCCGTACACTTCACCAGGTGAGGCGGCATAAAATCGCGGATAGTCAGTGCTTTTATGACCTGGAACCCAAGATCTGTGGAACATGTCGATCTTCCCTGTCTGAACAAGCTCCAAGAGGACCTGGAAACGGATATATCTCAGTCGAAGGGGTAAATATAAGTTGGAAAAACCTCTTTGTCTTTTGGAAAAGTATCCGGATCGACACCATCTTGTTGATTGAGGTATTCGAACGCTGGAACCACTAACGCCGCGTGGCCATCCCGAAGGCTACGTCCAACCTCACCATCCAAGCTGGCTCGGATATGACTCCGAAAGTTGGTGCAAACTGCAAAATCGACATCCAGCATCATAACAAATTCCGTACGCGCGAATAAACGGGCAGCATTGCGCCAGGTGTTGAGTTGACGCGCAAAAGGGGAGAGGGCGAGGTGCACATCGACGAAACTAGTCATTCCTGGAGTCGATGTATACAGGTCGTGTAATGCATCAAGGACGGCACGGGAATCACTGGGGACTATGTGGACGGCAGCGGATATGGGACCTGCGCATATTGTATAACGCCGATAATTGCAAGAGATTTTGGTATCGCACCTTTGTATCGCTTGGCCAGCTCCCCAAAGACCCTGAATCGATTGAAAGTAACGACGGTAGTGATGGTGATATCGTCATCTTCGAATGTTGCCGAGCCTTTATAGTAAAAAGGGATGATTTTGCAGGGTTGCATGCTTTGGGAAAAGGCTTTCGAGAGGAACAGCGATTCTGTCATCGCAACTTCGTTGCTTTTAAGGTTGTGCTTGGCCTTGAGTGTGACTGGCCAATACAATATTTCTTCAGCAAGGTTCGATGAGCTCGAGGGGTGCCTGAAGCTTTGCAACTCTACATCATCCGTACTTGCAGAGACAGGAGCAAACCATTCCCTTATCCTTAGCGTGGCGGTCATCAGCAGGGAAAGTGGGGTGTAAACGATAGCGGCGGTCACATAGACGGTAATGAGGACGTGACCAAACCTCCTAGCCATGGCGGGATCCGACATGAGCCGGATTCTGGACTTAATGATTGCTGAACACGGAATTTATCACGAAAATGACGCACGATGTTGACCCACCCGAAATGTACATTTGGCATTCAGAGCGTCAGATAATTCCGATACAAATCTCCAGCTCTCGTAAGCTCTCGGAAAAACGGGTTTATCCAAGGGCACGCCATGGCCATAGTCTAATGAATTGTTGACTGTTGAGCTGGCCAGGTGGGTTGGGTTCAAGTTGAACGTCTGCGCCAAAGTATTCGCACGATATGCGAAGTGTCACATTGTCTTCCGCAATCAGCATGAGTCTTCAGGCTGATGCTGTATCAACCTCGGATACATATGAGCTCCTAGTTGAGCTCCTAATTAAGTGTCCGTGAGTAAGATCATATAGATCATACCATGCGTTGACTGTATGTTTCAAGTCAGACGGTCGAGATTCTTCCCGGCGATGGCACCTTGTGGACATCTACACAGAGTCTAGATGACATTGGGTCAGATCCGTCCATTGGCCCATTCCTTTTCATCGAAGGAAACCTTGGCATTCCACAAAAGATCCTTTACAAACTGTACCTCTACGCCGTCGGTGTCTTCAAGTCTGCGCGCATCTACTTACCAACACTGCTGACGACAGTGGTTCCTGACCTCGACTCTTCTGTCATCCGCACTCTGACCGCCTCATCATCCGTCCTAATACTTGCAAATCCATCCCATCAGACAGCTCTTAACGTCAGAAAGTATCTCGTTCGAACACATGCGATCAATCCGGACGATGAGCTGCATTTCACGGCATCCCTTCTCTCCTCGCAGCACTGCGCCAAACACGCTGAATTGTGGCATCACAGGCGATGGCTTCTTAGCACCGCCTATGACACACAGCCGTCCGTTCCTGCAGGGGTAGACCCCTATTGCCGCCTTCATTTCGCTTCACAAGGAGCGGTCCGACAGGAACTCACGCTGTTATCTCGAGCTTGTGAACTCTATCCGCGGAATTACTTCGCATGGACTCATCGGTTGATATGCATGCGTACCCTTCTCCTTGATTACCTCACTGGTATGGACACCATCGGCTTTGTGCGGATTTTCCGCGAGGAATTCGCAGAAATCAAGGGGTGGATCGATCGTCATGTATCTGATTACAGCGCAATCCATTTCGTCCTCTCACTCAGTCGAACTGTTTTCCTGAGCGGAAATCAGTCCTTGAGCAACATAGTCATTGGAGAAGATCTCCTGGATCATGCCATATCCCGTGTGCAGGAATATCCCACTCACGAGACTCTTTGGATGTACATCCGAGCTGCCCTTTGTATCCCAGACCCACGGAATGCACAAAAAATCCAACAGTTCATAGATCATTTTGTTCAACCTTTGGAATGTTCACCACATAAGAATCATGGCAAGGCATCACAATATGCCAAACAATTTCTAGACAGAAGAGTAAGTTATAAATTCTATGAGGATCAATGCATATGATAACTGATATACTTTCCTGATGATTGCAATTATGAAGTATCATGCTAGTATTGTAGTATGAGGCTGACCACCACAAGATAGGAGATCCAAATAATAGTCCAAACTGTTCAGTCAGTACAATACTTTGATCTCTTTACATTCAATTTATTTCATGTTTTTAATTCACTTGTCTTGGACTCAGAAGTGCCCCAGAACATATAGATGTGATGATCAAATAATTTTGCCATGAAATCCAATGATTTCCCATAACATAAAGGAATGGCAGTTTAACTACTTCAATCACATGTTTTTCTTTCTCTTCTTTCCATCACTACTTTCCTCACTTTCACTCTCCTGTACCTTCCTCTTTCCAGCCACTTTTCCACCCTTGGACTCAGCCTTATCATCAGATGCAAAAGGATTCTCTTCAACAGCCTTCTTTTTGAGAAGTGGCTTGGACTTTCCTCCAGCTGACTTGGAAGCCTTGGATGAATTTGCTGTGGCAGCTGTAGCTTTGGAAGTAGACAGCTCAGCAAAATAGGCTTCTTTCAGCTCCTAGGAAACTATCTCAAGAAATGTTGAGATCCCAACTATATACATACTATACCTTGATCTCAGATTCTTTCATCAAGGAAACATTCTTCCAGACCTATCAGAATTTCAAATGGCATATCACAAGAATAGAGGTATGTAAAATACACACAGTTGGGGGTATACCACTGGGATGTTTGCTGTCCAAGCCTGCAAACCAAAATCAGAATTAGTCATGTACAGAAGAAATCAAACCATGCCTATTGTAGTATATAGATCAAATTTGACTCCACTGAGATTGAGACCATGCTGCCTTAACATCACTTTCATGACCTGATAAGAACTTAGTAACTATACACAAGCTGCATTCTCAAAGCATACTGCAAGGACATCCTGTTTGTCATAGACATCAGGAATATATATGCATATGACATGCTGGTGTCCTGGAGCAGCATTCTCAGGTGATGTGGCTACCTTGGCACAAAAGGCAGAAGTAGATGATAAGGGGCCAGAGACAAGGGAAGCTATTCCAATATTAGCTGCAATGCACTTATAACAATGACCTCATACAGGCAATCTTGCTCCAAATTGCATCCACCTTGTCCAATGGAGTAAAAAGTAGCCTGATAAATAATGAAATGTGTTCAAAAAGGTTCCCTACAAACTTACCACTTCCCACCCACGCAGCCGTACTTCTTGGATATATCCTTCAGTTTGTGCCTACGCGAGAGTGAACCCTCGAGAACACAAGTGACAGAGGAACTTATTTA
The DNA here is from genome assembly GCA_038093935.1 of Tylopilus cf. pallidocervicolor. Taxonomy (NCBI): domain Eukaryota; kingdom Fungi; phylum Basidiomycota; class Agaricomycetes; order Boletales; family Boletaceae; genus Tylopilus; species Tylopilus cf. pallidocervicolor. The sequence continues at coordinate 9,160 of JBBPTE010000317.1, read as the reverse complement.
CCTGCTCCCGGACTTCCTTCTTACTCTGTGTACCTGCTTTCTTGCTCGCACGCACAGGGATTGATGGATCATTCTGATGAAATGTTAGATGGACAATGGCATTCCACATCACCCATGCTACCTTGATTTGCTCGATTTTGTCAGTGACCCCTTGCACTTCGGACGATTCAATTCTCACGTAAAGCAATAAGGTCAAGTACTCACAAAATGCCGCGGCTTCCACGACAGCAGATACCTCATTTTCGACAGAGGGCTCTTTGGTGTTTTGTTCCCGTATTACCCATATCCACTAGAAGTTCGTGTTAGCGCGAGTCGTTTGCGCAGCGACGCGTCCTTACTGGTTTCATACCGTCATTTTGAACCATGGATGGCCTATACTATATGAATATGAGACAACCACACAGTGGAAGAACCCGAAACAAATACTTTTGCAACAAACTCCTCAATGGAGAGTGTGGCATCAGGAGTCCAAGAATCCTTCTGAGTGAAGTTGACAGAGTTCACGTCCAACCTCTAATCTAATTACGTGCGGATGTCACGTGACAAGCCTGTGCACAATCATAACTTGTCGTCGAGCAGCTAACTATTAAATTAATGTTGGTAGGGCGATTCCTGTGACTGATATGAATGACTCAAGGCCTCGACACCCATCATAGCTTGCAAAGGGCAGTGAGTTAGTTCATCAATAGTCACACACGTGTCGCAGAGCGCTCGTCTCGGTACTGATGTGCTACCGCAGAATTCCGGGCCACTCTCCCGGTGAACCCCTACGGGTCATCAGTGATCCAATCACAAACGATTCAACGGCCCATGACAGCAGTGCAACCAATCTTCGTGGCCTTTTCATTGTGAGTACTTTTTAGTGGTATCTAAATTAACACGAGGAATAACCGCCTCGTCCCACAGATAAACAGGCCCGGTTACCCGCAATCATAACAGAAGCTCTCAGGTTGACGGTGGATTTCCTCCGACTTGTAGACCCAAGTTCAATGTGAATCATTACATGGAAATGGACCTTCCGGGACCAGGAAGATCCCTAAGGAGGAAGAATCATCGAATGGGGACATCCTCCCTTTGTATCTAACACCAATCATGTACAGCACGGATAGCATACCGCGTCATATGGAGCACACCACTACTATCAGTCGTGGCTCGTTGCAATGACTTTCATGTCGACGACTCCGGAGAACAAATTCCTGCGATTGGGGCTATGTTAAAATCATTGGTGGGTTCTCGTTGAATGAAACAGAAACTGCTGTAGTGTGTGGAATCACATGCCACCTCCTTCTTGAACACACTGAAGACACATCACAGGAATTGCAAACCAACTTGTTCCAAATCTGAATCGAGCGCCCAGATCGCAATTACAGAGTCCCTTTGATAAGGAACATTCTTGCACATCTTCACGGACGACAACTTCTATATGGCGTTATTAAATGCATGGTAGGAAGAGGGACTGCGAAAGGGGGATGGCGCTGTCCCGTTGCACGCCGGTCTCAATGAGGCACCGAGTCGGAAGGTGGATCCCCTGTAACAACTTAAGTATTTAGAAACCTGCCCTATCGCAACTTCGCAGCTACTAACCTGGCAAATCCAAGAAGTTTGTTTCGAGGTGGATGCTTGAATACTTATTGAGGATGTGTGAGATATGTTGTGCTAGCGAGCAACCCGGCAGGATCTTCCGGTTCTGCTGCCACGACGAGACAACTTAGAAAGAATGTATCGTAGCCGTGCGCAATTGAGGGGGTGCCGCCTCTCCATGGACGTGAATCCGGTGCATTAGGATCAATGAAGCCCAAGCCACCACACTTACGTGTCCTACTAGTATCCGGGTAACTTTCAGCCAGAAGGTAGTTGCCGCACTATCGCTGTAGGCAGCCACGAGAGGATGAACGCCCATGCAATGAAAGTCTATTTAAACCAAAACCTACTTGAAGTATCATCCACTTTGGGATGCTCTTGCATACATACTTGACAGTGATGATTCATCGATAACTTAGCCGCCGCTACATTTAGAGCTCTACGCAATGTCAACCCTTAACACCAACGAATCCTTATGTCCTCACACTTCATTGTTGGCACACGTTGTCACGAAGATCCCACGATACGAAGACCGGAGATTGATGCAGGCACGTAGGATGGACATTTATTTGATGAAAGGCTAAAGGTGATCACTCAGTCGTTTGCGGTCCGTGGAATGGATCCGTACGTGATCGGCGGCGCGCGTGCTCGCTTATTTCGACATTTGATGCAGTAAAGTAAGAGCGTGAATAAATCATCTCCAATCGTATATCACTGGACACGTCTCGAAAGGTGTTACCTGGTTTAGATCGTAAAAAATCTCACGCCGCATCACGGAACGAGAAAACCAGACCACGATTTTGTCTTCAAACTATATAGGCGCTCCTTGATCAGGTAAACGCTCGATAGCATACCGTCTCGCAACGATGTACATAAGTGGGACTCCGGGAATTTTCCTTATTCGTCGGCGGAGCTCGCGATCGCACGTTGCGACGATATAGCACTTGTGTGCCGTCACACGCTGCACTAGGCAATCATCCGCATACGTTCCGGTATGGCTGCAACGTAGGCGCTCAAATCGAGGATCACGGGCAACGCTGGAAGGGACTTCGACACTGGAGGGGTTGGAATGAAACTCATGACTCACCGAAGAGCGACACGATAACGGTGACCTAATTTCTCCAGCTCGCCCATTACGCAATCCGTCACGCATGGTATACCTTCCCATAAACTGTTAGATAGTGCAACTGAAACGAAGAGCAACACACATTTTGCATAGAGACAATCCATCATGCCACTGATGAGCTCCAGCTTGTTTTGGAGGCTAAAATTGATAAAATTGGTGTCAATAAGCACGCGATATGGTGGGGCAAGTTCCGTATTGTGCGCAAGAAAGAGAGATGACGCAATCTGCGGGCTGAGGTAGCACGGTCAGACACTGAAGAACAGGCAGAATTACGACCACATACATGCGACGGACCGCCTTTGCTTTATCTTCTTCCTCCTTTTTCTTCTGCTTTAGTTGGTTCTCCTTCCTGTCAGGGTATATACATCACCTGGTGAAACAGGAGAGAAATCGTCGCACAAACGGGCGTCATTAGGACTCAATAACCGTTTGACTGCTGCAAATTTGCGTGTCTTTCCGGCTCTCCCCTGCAACGCAATTGAAATTTACAACTAAATAATTGTTAAACTCTTGCCATACCATCGTTTGATACACCCAGAGGATCTGTTCAGTGCGAGTCACTGCACGATACAGTGTTCTGCTAGTCGGTGAACGCAAGTCAAAGTCACTGACTGGAAATCGTGGGAAATTCGCCAGCGTTCACTTGACGGTAGGATGCAGTCCTAGTTGACCTAGTTGCGGAGTTTAAATAGGGTTCACTTCGCACGCTGCGGAAGAAATCGCCCAAGGATATCGATAGAGGATTGCTCTCTCAAACGCACCTTCCCATCACCTACGCGCCTTGCTTACCGCCATGAGTGTCGCTCTTACTTTCCGTGGCATCACTCGCTATCGAGGTTACCCCTTCTAGTTTTTTTAGCCTGCCTTCTTGAAACAGATATCTCTCAGCCAGCTTCTCAAGCTATGCGAACATATTTTGATGCATCCTACTTCGAGCAGCGGAATCCGATTGTCTACGATCGGACATCAATTTATATGGATGATGTGGCATCAATCGCCTCTTTGGTTGCTCTCCTCGCAAAACTCTATGATCAAGTTACCCCATTTAGCGTGTGCCTTCCACAGAATCCAGCTGCGTTCCCTCCTGACATACACCGCTCCGGTCTTGTTAACCAAGACAAGTTCCTGACAGCTCTTCATGTGTCCTTCCTTCTCCGAATGGCATACAAGTCGCATGCCACTACTGGACCGTCGGATTTGGCGACAGGACAAACCGATGCGACGGGCCTTAGATATCCCGTGTCCTGACCCTTCTCCGAATGGTGGTTGGAGTCCTATGTGACCTACATAATGGTGACGTGGTGTGACACGGCCATTCAACGACTCATTCGCAAGTCATTGGCTAGGCAACCTCTAAAACGATCCCAAAAATATGTCTTACAGCAGGGGTTCCTTTATTTAGGACGGCGGCCCGGCCTTAGCTTGCCCAACCTCGCCGGTGTGCGGTGTACTCGACGCTTCGATCCGAACTTGTTTATCCTGCTGTAATAACATGTTGTAATACTTCTACATGCCTGAGTCATGGGCTGACCGCTCCGCAGTACGATCCAAAGTTGCACGTTCGTCTGCGTGTGCATGGCATAGAATGACATGATGTCCATCGAGTCGTCCTCGCTGTAATGGTAATGGTGTCAAGTTTGAATAAGCGCTAGGAGTAACAGATGGTGTGGACGTGATGGAAGAAAGGAAGAGCACGAAATGAATTAAATTCAGTCGATGCGAACTGGGTGTCATGTTATTCTAGTAAGTAGGGGGCGCCAGCGCGGAGTAGTCCGTTGGTAAATTCACATAAACGGTCGGGCGTATCAGAACAATGCATTGATGATCACGTAGAGATTATGATTCTAGTGGGGTAGTGCTTATAGAGGTTTTTGGTCATATTGATAGCACAGTACTAAAGTTCATTTCCGTCTCTGGAGCATGATGACAAGTTACCAACGCCCATATGAATATGCTTGTTGACTGATTGACAGGTTGGTCATTGCCCCCTACCTGAACGATCCGGCCTAATAGGGGTGAACACGAAAAACGTGAGACGGGCTTGTTGACCTTTACTGAGTTGAGGTACATCAAGGAGATCAACCCTAATATATCTCGAGGGGGATACGTTATCGTATTAGATAAGGAAATGGTATGTGAATTCAATGGTGAAGCGAACAACTTCCTCGCTTGACCTGCCGGACTGGTGCGCGTGCGAGATTCGACCGATTCGTTACCGATTAATTGGGCAACCCCCCCGAATGACACCTCTCCGCTCCATAAAACCCGGCAGGTTATGTGTTCGAGAGCAGCACCAGCCACTAGACAAGAGTATCTCCTTGACTTCAACAGTCGTTCTAACAGCCTCTCAACACGTCACCATGCTCGCACAAGACTCGTATAACACTGCATCTACGAGTGTGAAGGTTAGCCACTTCTAACATCCACCGGGTGTGATGCCGCTCATGCACTTGCAACAGCTTTCCTGCATTCCCAATGACACGACCGGCCTCGAGCGCATCATGCTTGCTGCCCAAGGCGACCTACAACGTTTGCTAAGGTAGCAAAATTTTCGACCGGTCACTTATTGTCAATCATACTTATGCGTGCTCGTTGACAGCGCCTTCTTTGGACAACCCATCCAAGTTAAATGTATCTATGCAAATACCTCCCCGCGTTCATGCGCTGCCTCGCCTGAAAACCCCATTACACAATCGCGTCAAGTGCACCTTTTGTGTGCTGACCGTGTTGTCTGCGTTGCGACGTCCATTGTCACCATCACCTCTCCGGAAAGCGAGCGTCTATTTTTAGACGACAAGTATCCTATTGGACAAACCTTTCGGCAGCTCCGCCGTAATCCACAGTTTAGTCTTCTCAACGTTGAGACACCAACTGTTCGGGGAAAGCGCGAGTTGCGCCGGAGATATACTCTAGAGACCGAGGGCTTCCAGACGGAGATTCTGGAAGTATTCCCGGACCGGGACATGTTTAGCCGCGGTGAGGAATGGCTTCTCGAAGAATTGGACGTGGAGGCCCTGGATGGAATGCAATGTGCCAGCGCAGTGGACTCAAATCCTAAACCAGAATATGAATGGCGCCCCGCGCCTATGGGTCATGTTATACACTGAGTAGCTACTAGCGGCGGTGGACTCTGGTAGGAATAACTCCCGTTCTATACCATGAACGTTTCTACGTGTATTTCCTGATTACGGCACATAGTGTAGATACGTGCAACGTGAAAGCTGGAAGTCTTGGATCCGTTACTCTGTTCCGCGGCCCAGCACAGCTTGAAGCCTTGTGGGCTACCCTTGGGAATGAAAGCTAGGAAAATGATGTAATATGTTTCCCGTTTTGGGGGAGCCTGCTGACAATCGCAGTTGCGCACATACAGAAGTAGCACATCAGTCGCTACGGTTAGTGAGTGGTCACCAAGTAAGTAGCTTACCATAGGCTGGCGATCTGGTGATTAGATTTAACCCCAAGACCGTGAAGGCTCTTACCATCTTCAAGTCAAAATTCAGGATCAGTACGGGTGAGGCGATTCTATTATGCCTATCTATCGGGTTGTGCCACATGCTACTCGTAAATTCACGGTAGTCCCTTTACTCTTTGGGATCAAACGGTAATTGCACATCGAGACTCAGGCCCAGGACCTCAATCACAGCATTGAACGTGGACTCGAAACGCACACCTAGGAGTCCTGCGAGTCTGTACGATTCTCACTACCGCGGATCAGTAGTTCCAGCCCACCGTTCTTCCAACCCAATCGCAGAGTTCACGTACTGCCATCTGTGGCTGGGCCGGAAGATAAGACCATTTTTCCCTTTCAGCTCGAGTGATTTGCCGCGTTCTGCAACGTGGA